>JAINVK010001004.1:0-76792 GCA_030068075.1 Paguma larvata
TGGAGGAGTGGGAGGGCTGGCTTCAAGTAGAGGGGTTCCAGGGAGGACAGAGCCCTGGGGACAGAGAAGTTTCCTGAAGCCCCTCCAGCTCCCGGGGTGGGGCAAGGGCCAAGCAGGGACACGTGGGTGTGACCAGGGGGGTGTCTTTGTCCGGTGCAGTGACCACACTCCAGGGCACAGAGGTCAAACATGGCCTGGGCGTGTGGGCCCTGTGGGACACAGGACAGGAGACACTGTCCCCAGCACAGCTGGGGGTCGTCCCGGTGTCTCCCAGGAAGCCTGCCAGCCAGCAGCCCAGAAACAGGAAGAGCGCCCGCGAGTGGCGGGCCTCCTCAGGAGGCTGCATGCCATGCCGGCTGTGTGTGCCCTTCCGTGTCCGCTCACGGAGCCGGCGCCCCAGGGCCAGGCCATTAGGAGCTGAGGTGTCCCGTGAGCTGTGGGGGGGGGGTGTCACCGGCACCGGGGCTGGAGTGCGCCATGGGGGCGCATGGCTGAGAGGGGGTGAGGACGGTGGGTTGTGGGGGTCCATGCGCTGGGAAGACAGCAGGCAGGATGGTGGGTAGCTCGGAAGCCCCTTCCTCTCCCCTGGGCAGCTCCCCACTTGCAGCAAGACGCTCCCTCCCTGAATCCTCCAGGGGCCACAAGGCTCCACCCACTGGCTGGGCCCCCCACTTCCTCCCTCAGGCCCAGACTGTCTCCACTGCCCCGAGGTGGCTCCGGGTCTGGCCCCTGGGGCAGAGCCAGGGCCCGGAACCTGAGCTCCCAGGGGGCCTCCGTGGGGACCAGAGGCCAGGCTAGGAGAGGAGCCCCTCTGCAGTCTGAATCTGCCCCCCCACTGTGGGTGAGACACAGTTTCCCCTCTCACCATCAAGAGAGGGACTCCACCCCACCCTCCCCCGCCCGCCCACTGGGTGCCCTCTCCCCTCCCAGGGCCTGGAGAATAGCTGGCGGCAGCACCGGGAGGTCACGGCGTATCTGCACGGGCGCCTGCAGGAGCTGGGCCTGCAGCTCTTCGTGAAGGATCCGGTAAGGAGGGCAGAGGGCAGGTGGTGGGGGGCGGGGGCAGGGGGCAATGGGCAGGGGGCCAGGGGCAGAAGGCAGGGGCAGAGGGCACAGGGCAGGGGGCAGGGGATAGGGGCAGAGGGCAAGGGGCAGGGGATGGGGGCGGGGGAGGGGACAGGGTGCAGAGGGTGGGGGCAGAGGGCAGGGTAGAGAGGGGAGAGGGTGTGAGGGAAGGGAGGGCTCTTGCCCAGCCGCCTCTGAATGGATGCAGAGTCCTGCGGTCACCTGGGTGGTCATTGTCACGGCCACAGTGGCCTGGCCTCTGCATCTTAGGGTGCTTAGCTCAATGCCCCCGCTCTCCCCGACAGCCTCCCTGCCTAAAGTAGTGACGGGCGATCTCTGCGCCAGAAGACGCCCATGGCCTCTGGGCCCCCGGCCAGCCAGGGGGGGGGGGGGTGGGGGGCTCCGCTCAGCCCAGGTTTCAGGAGGAAACAGCAGCTCCTTCTCCCCGGGAAGTTCTCACCTGCCCCAGCGGAACACATGAGGGAGACTCAGACGCCCAGGCCTGAGCAGCAGCCAGTGGGCAGGGGCCCCGGGGGAGGCGGTGGCCTCCCTGTCCTTGGGCCCGTCTCCCTCCCTGCGTGCCCTCCCATCTCTGCCTGCCCCTCTGGGGCCCGAGACCAGGGCTGGCCGGCCCGGGTCAGGTGGCGTTGGCCGCAGGCCGTCACGGAGGCGGCTGAGTCGGGCCTGTCCTGCAGGCGCTCCGGCTGCCCACTGTCACCACTGTGGCCGCGCCCGCTGGCTGTGACTGGAGGGACATCGTCAGCTACGTCATGGACCATTTCGACATCGTGATCACGGGCGGCCTCGGGCCCTCGATGGGGAAGGTAAGGGACCGGCCGTTGCTCTGAGTGGCCAGGGGGGAGGGCTGGCCACACCTGCCACAGAAGCTCCACCCCAGGTGCCAGGCCCAGGCCGAGGTCAGCGGTCATCGGTTCCCAGGATGGCAGGGACAGCCACACGGGAACATCCTTCTCTGAACCCCAGGGGTTCGTGCAGGGAGCCGCAGGGGAGTCGGGCAGGGTGAATTCTCCTGCTCCCTTTCACCCCAGCCTGGTGAGGTCGTGGGGTGCAGCCCCTCCGATTCCACCCAGAATGTCTTTCCTTCCTTCTGTCCGAGCGAGCAGACCAGGCTGAAGGTGCCATGCCTGGGTCTGGCCGTGCCCACTGAGAGGGCGATTCTGGGTGGCCTTTAACTGACCGTCATCCTGAGCTCCCTTCTTGAGCTCTGTGCGTGCAGAGGGAGAGGGACGTCGTCTGTCTGGTCTGGCGGGGAGGGGGGCTCCCTGTGAGACTTGGGGAAGCTCTCGGTGGGAAGTGGGTCCCACCTGGCTCTGCCTAGACCTCATTCGGGGCTGGGTTCACATCCGCACGGGACGCCCGCCCCCTGCAGGTGCTTCGGATCGGCCTGCTGGGCTGCAACGCCACCCGGGAGAACGTGGACCGAGTGATCCAGGCCCTACAGGAAGCTCTGCAGCACTGCCCCCGAAACAAGCTGTGACCCGTGTCCCCGCCCTCCTGAAGCTGTGACCCGGCTGCCTGTGCCCCGCCCTCCCGGAGGGGCCAGCAGGGGCGGGGGCGGGGGGACCAGGAGCAAACAGACTCTGCAGACCCTCGGCCCAGGGGGACAGGACGGCTGCTGCCCCAGCCCCAGGAAGTCCTTCCCCTTTCGAGCGGCACCTCCTGGAAGTGGGCCACGTGGGCTCAGGACCCACGGCCCCTCCCAAACGAGCGGCAGCCCCCGCAGGTCCCCGGCAGGTGGACACTCTAAATAAAGAATCATCGGTCTTCTGTCCTCACCGTGTGTAGGGTGGGTGCCCGAAGAGCCCGGGCCCTGACTGCATCCTCGTTGCGGTGATGTCTTGGGGGCAGGTCCTCGGCCGGGGCCTCCCCAGGGCTGGAAAATGGTGGGGTAGGGGCCCCATCCCCACACACCCTGGCCCAGATCTCACACCTGCAAAATACCCTGCCCCCACGCCGCCAGGGCGGCCCCACGGCCCCACGGGCTGACAGGTGGCTCATGATCGGAGTCGCAGAGATTAAGGCACCAACACGCCCGAGGCGCACAGCCGGGACTTGACCCGGGAAGACCGAAGGTCACCACGTAGGCACAGGGCCTGCGCGCGTGCTGAGAGTCCGGGGGTCTCAGATGCACAGCCAAGGGTGGCCTCCGGGCCCCGGCCCCTCCCCGTTCTCCGCGTGGACCCCTCTGGTCCTTAACCGCCCCCTCACTGGGGTTTCTGCCCAGGCGCCCTCAGCTTCTCATTTCTAAGACTTCCAGAATGTGCAGCCTCGGCTCTACTGGTCACAGCTGCTACCGCGTCCTCACTGGCCCTAAGAGCCCTCAGAGGACGGCCTTAGGTGGACGTGGACACCCACAGCCACGGCTTTGTGCAGGCAGGGGTCGGCCTGGCTCGGCCCCTGTCACTCACCCAGGTGCCCGCCCGGTTGTGTGCGGCATGGTCAGGGGGACGCCCCGTGAGCTCACAGGAGAGACGTGCCCAGGAGCCGAGCCGAGGGGGCGGGGGTCTGACATCCCCAAGTGGAAGGCGGCAGGGGGTGGACGGGAGGGGCTCTTCCAGAGAAGCCGGACAGGAACCCGTGGGCCACCTTTGAGACGTGGCCTTTGTCCCGACAGCAGCCCTGTCCCGGTTGGGTTTTCCCTGCCGCAGAGACACGGGGATGAGGTACACAAGCACCACCCGGTGGCAGGTGCCCCGTGCCCCCCCCCAGTCAGTGACCCCACTGACCGTCACAGGCCGGTTCTGCAGGTGTTCGTGTGACAGACAGATCGACCCGCAGTATGTCCTGGATTGCGTCTGCTGCTTCCACTTAACCCTCTTGACGGCCACGCGTGTTGCTACGGGGACGTGGGGACACCGTCTTCCTTGCTGGTGCTGTCCCCTCGTTCGGATAGATCGCAAGCTATGAATCATCTGCCGCTAGCAGGCCGTTGGCTGGCAGCTGTTACAAATCAGGCCGTGACAGACTTTCCTGCACGCGGCCGTGTGCAGACACGTGGTCACTGCCCTCGGGAGAATAACCCCAAGGGAATCCCGGTGAGACCCTCGCTTTAGAAGAGGCCACGGAACTCTCTGAAGTACTCGTAGCGTCTTCATCCTCACCGGCCGCGTCGAGACTCCCAAGTCTCCCCGCGTCCTCGCCGGTGTCGGCTGTGGTCTTCTTGTCTAGCGGCCGTGACACTGTACGTGATTCGGTTGTGATTTGCGTTCCACCAATGACCGCGATCTCGAGCATCTTTCGCCGGCAGACTGGCCACGTGCGCGGCTTCTTTCGAGACTGGTCGGCTCAAGCATGTCGCTCCTATTAGCGAGCTGTCATCTTTTTATTGTCGATTTATGGCCGTTATTTCATAGATTCGGGACACTGCCGGGTTCGCTCCTTCTCCGCAGCTCACCAATTCGCCTTCCTGGTCACGCCTTCCAAAGAGCAGGTCGTCCCTGCGGTGAGCTCCTGCTTCCCCGCGCGCCTCCTCTCGTGGTCCGTGCTGTCGGGAGCCTTTCCGGGACGCCTTTCCTGACATTGATATCTTCATAGGAAGATTCTTCTGGAAACTTTATGGAGTCGGCTTTTGGGCACTTTAGTTAATTTTGTGGATTGGGTGGAAAGGGGCCGGGGTTCGCTTTTTTCCACACTGACAGCCAGTTGTTCAAGCAACGATTGTGAAACACACTTTCCTCTTCCCACCTGGCTGGTGTGGCCACTCGGCGGTCGATACCAGAGCGGGTCTGCTTCCGGCCTCTCTCTCCCGCGTCACGGCCTCCTCTCCGGCGAGTACCGCCTTCGGTAACGCAGCTTCGTGACGAGTCTGGAAACCAATTAGTGCAAGTCTTCCAATTCTGCTCTCTCTTTTAACAGATTGTTTTTCCTATCCTAGATCCTTTGAATTTCTGCGTAAATTTAGAATCATCTTGTCTATTTCTTCAGAATAGCTTGTTGGGATTTTGATAGGAGTTGCAGTAAATCTACGCATCAAGGTAAAAACGACGGAAATCATCAAAATATGAATTCCTACTCGCGAACATTGATTTGGGTCTTTTAAATTGTGCTCACCAATGTTCCAGCGTAGAGGTCTTACACACCCTTCGCTAGATAAATTCCCGGGTGTTTGACAGTTTCGATAGTATTGTAAATGGTATTTTAAAATTTTTATGTCCAATTATTTATTCTTAATGTATACAGGCACAGTTGATTTTTCTCTATTAACCTGTCTGCCAATCTTGCCAAATTCACAAAGTCTAGTAATTTTTTTGTGGATTTCTCTGGATTTTCTGTGTAGATAAGCAACTCGTCTGTGCATAAGACAGTTTTACTTCCATTCCAATATCCACGCTCTTTACTTCCGTTTCCCGCCTCGCCGCACAGGTGAGGACCCTGTAACGTGAGGCTCGTGATGGGCGTCTCAGGTCCCAGAGTCTCCCAGGGTCTCCTGGCCAGCGGCTCCTTCTCCACGGGGGCCCAGTCCCGTGACAGACACTGCGCTCGGAACGTGAGTGGCTCTGTGCTACAGACGGCGCACTCTTGCTCCAGAGCCTCGCTCGCACGGGAGAGTTCTCAGAGGTGCCGGGTGGTGTCCCCTTCTCCCAGGGGTACCCTCGGAGCCACGGTCACACTGCAGCATGAACCTGCTGAAGAGCCCACCTGCGCCCCGGCCCCGCTAGTAGCCTTCTGCGCCACCTGACACACGGACATTCCAAGTAGGATGCACGCAATCTCCAGAACCCGCCGAGGCCCACCTAGCGCTGTCTCTGCTCCTCACAGTAGGTGGGGCAGGCGCCAGAGCTCCCGCCACCCCTTAGAGGCAGTGTCTTGGCACGCCCAGACCCCTGCGCCTCTCAAATCGTCAGCTAGGAGACAGACCCTCGAGACGGTACACCCCACCCTTTGGCATAAACCTGTCTTGTGAGCATCCGAAGCAGGTGCCGGTCGGTGCTCCCCCGGGTCTTATTAGCGTGACGTCATCAAGATAGTGAGCCAGCGAGGTGTCCACAGGACCGGTCCAGATGACAAAGGTCCTGCTCTGTGACCTCAGCCTGGGGCAAGGCCAGAAGTTACATTCTCGCCTCTTCCAAGTGAACACAATGGTTCCTAAGCCCCGCCCCTCCCTGATGGAGGCCGGAAAGAACTCATTCCACAGATGGGCCACCATGAAGCACATGCCACAGGCTGCGCTGTCCTGTTTCTCAGTCCGTAACACCCAGCACAGCACCTCGCTTACAGGCTAAAACCTGGTTCAGTTCGTGGGATCTGCTGTCATTCACCACAATCCAACTGAGTCAGAACACTCTGAATTTATTTTATTATTAAGGCTTTATTTGGGGGGGGGGCGAGTTTTAGACACACAGCCAAATGGAGAGGACAGTGCAGAGATTTCCCACAAACCCCCTGCCCCCACACATGCACAGCCTCCTCGTCCCCAACATCCCCCAGCAGATGGGCCATGTGTTACAGGCGAACCCGCACAGACACGTCACCATCACCCAGAGCAACGAGGTTCTCATCAGGGCTAACTCCCGGGGCCGTGCGCCCGGTGGCCTCGGCCAACGTGTGGTGATGCGTATCCATCAGCTTGGTACCACATACGCCATTTTCCCTGCCCGAAAACTCCTCCGTGCCTCGCCCGGTCGTCCCTCCCCGCTGGCAACCACTGATCTTTTCACTGTCTCTAGAATCTCACCTTTTACAGAACGTTAGAGTCGGAATCGTGAAGAATGTAGCCTTCTCAAATTAGCTTCTTTCACTTAGTAATAAGCTTTCCTTAAGTAATAAGTAATAATTTAAGGTTCTTCCATGTCTTCATGAGTTGATGGCTCAGTTCTTTTTAGCTCTGAGGAAACTCCCCTCGTCCGACGGACCACTCTTTTCCATCACCTACTGAAGGACAGCTTAGTTGCTTCCAAGTTTTGGCAATTACGAATGAAGTTGCTGCGAAAACTTGTATGGAGGTTTTTGTGCAAACATGAGTTTTCAACTCCTTCGGGTAAATATCAAGGAACGCAATTGCTGGATTGGGTGGTAAAAGTGTGTTTAGTTTTGTGAGAAACCATCGAACTGTCTTCCAGGCGGCTGCCGTAGTGCCCTCCTCCCAGCTCCAGCTGCTCCACGTCCTTGCCGCGTTTGATGCTGTCGGTGTTTCCAGAGGTTGGCCATTCTCGTCGGCACCTGGAGGTTTCTTCTTGTTGTTTTAATTTGCATTTATAGATCAAGTTGAGGAGAACAGACACCTTGACCACATTGAGTCTTCCTATCCATGAACATGGAATGTCCATATATTTACCTCTTCGATGATTTCGTTCATCAGAGTTTTGTCATTTTCCTTATACAGATATTTTATATATTTTGTTGGACTTATACCTAAGCGTCGCATTTTTGATCATATGATTTTTGCTAAGTTTATACAGTTAAATTGGGTCTTTCAGGTAACGCTGAGTTCTGTTATTGCCCCGGGATGCGGTGTTTTACTAGACTATTGTGGCCGTGAGAATAGATGTGCTTTTGAAGTATTCCCTGTGGTCTTTGCTGCTATGAAGGCCCTTAGTTCTTCCAAGTCCAGGCGTTCTGATACACACCGGGACACTGAGGAAACGACCGCAGGGCGGGCCTGGACACTTTATCCCCACCGTGAATCGGATTGGACCAAGGTCCTGTGTTCTGACAGCCTCCACTCGTGTGGCATTTCCTGTCCCCTGTATTAGAGTCAGCCCAGGCTCCGACCCACACAGCCCCCGAAGGACCTGGCCCTTTCTCTCCTCCGTGGGCGGCTCTTCTGGCACTTGGTCGTGGGCCCCTTTGCAGGGGGTTTGGGGGAGGGCTGCTCCGGGCATTGCTGTGGGATCGCAGCTCCCTTTCTAAGAGCTGGGGTGTGGGCTGTAGTTCGGAAGCTGGGGCGAAAGTATCACTGAGAAGCAAAGAAGGTGGAAAGTAGACACGGTGTCTGCTAGGCTGGGGCACACGGAGGTCACGTGAGAGCTGGGAGGGGAGGGGCTGCAGGCCGGCCGTTGGGGGCCGACGAGAGGTGCAGGCGGGGAAATGGAGCAGCGAGACCAGAAGGCGAGGGTGGTGTCAGATGCCGGGAGACGCCGCCTGACGTGAGAGAGAAGACACCCCGCCTCGGCAGGACCAGCACCGGACGGCAGAGGGAGTGCAGGCATCCCCTCTGTTGGCTTCAGTTCCTCCAGGGGGAGAAGGCGGGGACACCTGGCCATTTGCAGAGAGTGGAGAAGGTTGGAAATCTGCACAAATTTTGTGTCAGCTTCTACTTCTATGTTCCCAGGGGAAATGTTCCCCTAGATATGCAGACAGTGGTGGCCGCCGTCTCCACCGTGTACACCCAGTGCGTTAGCTTGCTCAGGATCAGATAGGTAGTATTTCACCCCCACGTGACTCAGGTCGGGACAAGCCCTCGAGCTCCAGCTCTCATGCAGACGCTTGGCTTTGAGAGTCTGACGGCATCACACAGAATGGACCCACACGCGTCTTGTGAATTACAAGGCACCTCACCCCGGGCCTGCTGCCCAGCACCCGCGGGGTCCCGTGAGGCCATCCCCCGGGCAGTCCGAGGTGGACGTCGCTACCACACACCACACACCACCCGCCTCAAGGTGAAGTCCAGTCTCTTCTCCACAAGTCCCGGGTCCTCCGAGGGGCAGGGCAGCCGGGCCGTGGGTGGTAAAGACCGAGTAAAAGGCAGGCAGCTCAGCACTCCTCGCCGTCCAGAGTCTTGGTCTTCCGGAAGATGCTCTGCATGGCCGAGACCCGGTCCTTATCCTGGATGTTGAAGACCTGGAACTGAGGACAGGGTGAGGGACAGAGGGGTCACGCAGCTATCCGGGAGCCTTTCGCAGGGCCCCGGACGCCGCACGGGACAACACGCGTTCCTTGACCACCAGGACTTCCCGCGTCTGCGTCTCTGCCTGCGTGGTCCTCTTCACAGGTAGACGCACCCGGGGCCCCATGTCCAGGGGCCCTCCCTCACACACAGGTGTCCCCAGATGGGCCTGACACAGAGGAGGCCCCAGTAGGCGCTCGTGGAGGTGCATCGGCCCTCCTGCTTCCATCCCCCCAGGCCCCATGGGCCCTGCAGGGAGACCGGGGTGGCTCTTTGGGGTGAGGGTGGGAGTCGGCCCTGGGGGAGAGGAGCAGGAGCGGGCTCTACGGGAGCAGGGGAGGGGAGGGCTGAGCGCAGCTGGCAGAACCTTGGGGACTCAAGGAGGTGCAGTTGGCAGAACAGCCAGGTAACCCCTGAACCCCGGGCCATAGGATGCCAAGTCCCAGGGACATGGCGTGGCGCTTCCGAGTCTAGGGATGCGGCAGGAAACCTTCCCCTGAGGCCCGGGGACAGCCACACCCCTTCACGAGGAGTGGAGTCCAGGACAGGCAGACCGGGTTTGAGCACCTAACATTGCGGGTTTGGGGGCGGCTCTGGCGAGCAATGGAGGCGGGCTCAGACACGCTGCCCCCGGGCCTGGGCGCCAGCGGGCAGGGTTGGCTCGCAGCCTCTCTGACCTCCAGATGTCACATCTGCGCCCCACATGCTGGTGCTGTCCCGAGGACTGGCCTGACCAGCCTTCCTTAAGCTCCTGACCCTGGGGGAGCAGGGCCCCACCTGCGTGTCACCTTGGGCCGGTCTGAGACCGCCCCCCCTCGGCCCGCAGTGCCCACCTTGTCTAGCAGGACGTCAAAGTAGGCGGTGGCCCAGTAGGCAGGGTCGCTGGCGGGCAGCTGCAGGAGCGCCTTGACCCCGTTCCCGATGCGCGGCGGGGGGTCGCGGCCCACGTGGGTGGCGTGGATGCGCAGGGACCCCTCGGGCTGGCTGGCGAAGCGCTCCACGCGCTGGTACAGGGCGCGGAGGTCCAGGTCGGCGCCCTCCAGCAGGTTCCGCTCGGGGTAGAGGAAGTGCGGCAGCTTCCTGGTGGCCAGGCAGCAGAGCAGCACCACCAGCAGCCGGTACACGGCGCCCTGCAGCTCCGCCCAGTCCTCGGGCGCCGGGAAGAGCGCCGACGCCCACAGCAGCACCGTCTGCAGCGGGACGGGGTGCGCGGTCCGGCCCGGCCCACCGCCTTCCCGCCGCCCCCACCGCTGCCCGCCTGCGGCCCTCCCTGCCTTCCCATTACCCCCACCCCTGCCCACCCACCTGAAGCCCTCCCCACCGTCCCATTACCCCCATGCCTGCCCACCTGCAGCCCTCCTCGCCTTCCCGCTGCCCCCACCCCTGCCCGCCTGCAGCTCTCCCTGCCTTCCCACCACCTCCACTCCTGCCCATCTACGGCCATCACCCTTATCAAAGCTGTCCCCTGGAAGTCCCCTGCCCCCCACACCTCTCCCCCACACTCCACATCTCCCCCCGAGGTCCCAGGGTGAACCCCAGCCCCTCTCTACTTGCTGTCCCCATCCTGCCACCTCCCCAATTCCCCGAGGCACTGCCGCTGAGTCCAGGCTTGGAGGGACCCTGAGGCCCCACCCTTGCTTCCCATCCGTGGTGCCCCCGTGCCAGCCACCCAGGACCCCCCTCAGGAGATTGTGAGGCTCTGCCCCTCCTCTGGCCCTCCCCCTCGTGCCCCGCTCCCCAGCCGCACTCCTGCTCTGCGGTGCAGCCTGACGCCGTGGCATGGTCCTGGCTCTGGTCTGCATCAAAGACTAGACTGTAAGAATGGCCCTTGCCTCTGTCCCTGAGCCCCCCAGCCAGGGTCCCTCCCTGGCCACACAGTTGCCTTGTGCCCTCACACCCTCTCCTCCCAGCAGCCCCCACCAGCCCTGCTGTGGGGCTCAGGAGCCGCAGTGCGCCAGACCCCATGGGCCCTCCTAGAAGCTGCCGACCCCTCGGGTTGGCCTGGGGACCTGCAGGGGGGGGGGTGCAGTCAGACGACTGCCCATGCAGGCCAGGCCACCTCTCCCTTCACCCCCACTCCGCAGGCCTCCACACCCCAACACGGCTCGCTCCAGGCAGAGACCCCATCGGCTTCTCCATCCCTGCCTCGCACCGCGGCCCTCGTCTTCGCTCGCTCTTCTCGGCCTCTGACGGCCACAGAGGCCGAGGAGGCCGCGGCTCCAGCCCCGGGAGCAGCAAAGGGCTCAGAGTGGGGATCCCTGGCCGGGAACATTCGCAGCCACCAGGGCCCAGTGTGCCCGAGAGCCCCCCACGCGCACCTTCAGGTGGTCAAAGGTCAGGCCGGGGCTCTGGCCGCCGTCACGCCAGCTCTCGTGGTTGACCCGGTCAAGGATGGAGAGACTGTCCAGGCGGTGGCCCTGGAGGGAGCCCAGCGTGCCGAGCAGCCTGGTGAGCAGGTAGTTGGTGGAGACCCTGGGGGCCGGGACAGCACACCACACTCGGTCAGTGTCGGGGCTCCGGGCAGCGGTCCAGGGGCACACTGCCACCGCGGCTCGTCCCCAGCCGCGGCCTCCCCGGGATCGGCCCTTGAGCCCCACAGGATGGCCCAGGCCGAGACAGGGACCGTCTCGCTGCACCTAGCCCAGCCCCCGCGTGTTGTCCAGGACCTGCTGCTGTTGGACAGTCAAACGCAAAAGGTCCCGTGTTCATGGAGACGCCCGGGGCCCCAGGGCAGGGACGGGCGTAGGGAGCCTCTGGGAAACCCTGGCCCTTCTGTGTGGACCGGAAGGTGCCTCCCTGACCTGCCCAGGGAGGAGCGGTGCCCCCTGGTCCTCATGTTGACGTGTCCACTCCGCGCCCCACTTGGGAAATCCAGCCTCGCCGCGGGGCTCAGAATCAGCCCCGCCAGCGGTGCCAGTGCTCAGGGCATCGCACACCGGTGGCGCTCACGGCGTGCTCGCCGAGACCCCCGAGTCGGTGCCCCCACGGGCCCCACTCTCCGCGGGGTCTCAGGACCGGATGGCCGTCCCCCTGCACAGCCGGAGTCAGGGCGGCCCCGTTCCCTGTTCACCTGCAAACGTGACCACCCAGACCACCCTGCCCACCCCCCCCTTCCTTCTCAGGCGGACAGCCGTCACTCAGGAGCCTGGACGAAGCCCAGCTGGGGGTCTGGGGCTCACAGGCACGCCTCCACCGAGCCTTCCCGTGGGATAGAAAACCAGAGGAGGGCCTGACCGCCCGTGAATGTCATCCACTTCCAAGAATTAACTGTAAGAGCGACCCCAGCTCCTTCGGTCCCGGGCGTGTCACCCTGGCCAAATCACAGCAGCCTTGCCGTTTAAGTCCTGTCTGAGCCGGGCGGGGCTTAGACCCTGGCCCTTGGTTTGGGGTCTCAAGGGGAACTCAGCCTCTGCCCTGCGTCCCCTACTCTCTCTTTCCTGCTCACTGACACCAACTCGGGGTCTCCCCTTTCCCTGCCAGTGAGGGAGGGGAAGGGGCATCAGCCCCTCGCCCAGCTCAAAGACTCCGGGGTGGAGACTGGGGGCCCCACGGGGGCTGCTGGGGCTCCGGGGCCAGGCGGGGGCGGGGGCCTGCAAGAACACTGCCGGCGGGAGGCTCACGGCAGGAGGACACACCGTCTCCTAACAGGGAAGGGTTGGGGCGGAATGTGCTAGCAAATTTCCAGTGCTGCTCCCTCTGCAGCCTCGCTGTGCGGAGACCCTCCGACCGCTCCCGGAATCCGCAGGGCCCTGGGCGAGCCACCCGGCCTCTGGCGTCCAGGACAGCCTCTGCATTTCTCCGAGTCTCTCCTCACAGCCTGACCCTGGCCCACCACTCCGGTGGCAGGGGGCACGGCTCCGCCCTCGCCGCAGCTCCAAGAGGGGCAAAGCCGGCAGTGGGCAGGGACGTTCCGACCAGATGCCCACTTCCTCCAGAGATCCCACTTCAGTGTGGCACAGAAGCCTACGGGGCAGAGGTGGGGGGAGGGGGGTCCCGCAGCCCTTCCTGCCCGGAGCGGGAGGAGCAGAGGGGTGGCAGCCCCCTTCCCGCCGGCTCCCCAGGACCCCACAGACCCCAGGACGCATGCCCCACCTCCAGTGCTGGGCATCGGCTGGCACCAGGGCCACTTCTTGGCTGAGGATCCTCTTCAAGCTGCCTTCAGGGAAGCCGTGCAGCAGCTGGGCCCTCTCCAGGGCGGGCGCCCCGAGCTTTCTCCGCACCACGGGCACGACGTTGAAGCGGATTGTTCTCCAGCCGCTGGACACCAGCAGGCACAGGTGGAACTCCTCCTCCTCCAGGCTGTCCACGCTCAGAGAACCTGCAACGCCCCGCCGTGCCCTCGAAGCCCCATCTCAGACAGCCCCCCGTCCCTCTGGGAAGGGGCTGAGCAGGCGGAGGACGGGGCCAGACCCGGGACGGCTCGGGGATTAACGCGCGTGTCCCTAAAGGCCTGCTGTCGGGAGACGCGTGCTTGCTGCCCAGCGCCCAGGAAGGCCCGGAAGCGGAGGCTTAGAGTAGACGCGCCTGGCTTCTACCCCACACCCTGGGTCCCCAGACCACCCTGAGGGGGGACGTTCCAAGGGTGACGGGGCTGGGGGCTGGGGAGGTGGAGGCACTCTGGGATGACCCGGGGCCCTCTGGGACTTCTGTCTCAGCCCCACCTCCCCGCCAGAAAACAAATTAACGCCAGAGAGAGGAGGGGAGCCGAGCAGTGAGGGGGACCCTCGTGTCACCGGCCCTGACCAACTCCAGCCAACACCGGACTCGGAGCCATCATCCCATCCCTCCCCCAGCACCGCCCAGTGAGGGTGCTGGTCGGAGGTCAGGGGAAGAAGCGTCTGGGAGCCATGTCCCAAAGGGAATCCCCAACAGGTGCCTTGAAAGTAGGTCTCTGCAGGGACTGAGCCCCGGGGGTGGGCTCCTCCCGTCCACAGCGGCACACAGCCCGCCCTGGCCCACCCGCCACACGGGGGTCCCGTAAGAAGGAGCCTGGGCCCCATTGTGCGGACCCCTGCCCCAGTCCCCTGTAGGGTAGTTCAGGTCCTGGCCCTGCCTCCCGGGCCACTCCATCGCCTGCACGGGCCTCAGTTTCCCCATTGGTTACGGGAAGAAAGGAGGTCAGTGACCCCTGGCCCCTTTCGATTCGGGGTTTGAGGCACTGGTCATCCGAAGCCACTATCAGGGGCGTCCCTTCCCTGTCTGCCATTTTGTCCGTGGAGGCGGCTTGGAAGGCGGCCGGCCACACCCGCAGCCTGTCCCAGCCGCTCCCTGCCTCAGCCCCCAGCCTGGTCTCACCGGTTTATTCCCAGGGCGCGGGCCGCCTGAACCCTGTCACCTGGGCTGCTCTGCTTCCCTTTTAAGGTAAGTGTCTGGAAGCAATGCTTGGAATTTCCCTGCATGCCCAGCCCAGCCGGCCCCCTGGGTGCGGCTCCCAGCTGCCTCTGCTCTCTTGGCCAGGAAGCCGAGGACCGAGGGGACCTGGGGATGGCCAAGAGGGGCCTGGCGGCTCAGAGCGCGCCTGAAGGGCCCAGGGCCGGGCACATCCCAGCAGGTGACAGGGCCAGGTGGCCATGGCCATGTTAGGTCACGAAGGAAGACTGCAGTGGCCCTGCCGAGTCACCTGCAGTAATTGAAAGGCTCAGAAGATGACCAGAGGAGAGGTCGACGGGGCCTAGTGACAGGTTCTGGCTGCCCCGGGAGGGCAGTGGCCACCCGCCCGGGGCACGCGGCAGGGCCGGAGGGGGCCAGGGTGGGAAATTGCCCTTCTTGGTGTTGGAAGGCCATCCAGAAGCTGCTCCGAGCAGCCCGGGGCAGGCCTTTGTCCCCGAGATGGGCTGACAGTCCATCCCCTTTCTCTGACATTGTGGCAGTCATGAGGACCAGGTGGCAGCCGCGACCGTGGGCCTATTCCTTCCCAAGGGAAACGGGACTTCTGTTTCAGTCCCCGCTTCCCGGCTCCCCTAGCAGGACAACCCGATGGGTCTGCCCTGGCCTCCAGGAGGGCGCTCTGCTGTCCGGGCCTGCACGCGACGCACCTCTTTCTAGAGCCTTCACAGTCCAGGGGCCCCCACGGCAGGGAAACCCACTAGCTGTGGTCCGGCCAGAAGCCTGGGTCACCCGGGGCCTCCCAACCCCAGATGGCACCGACAAGGCACCCGGAGGAGAGACCAAGGCCAGGCTCCACCAGTGCTCAGGGCCCAAGACAGCAGTCAGCCACCGGGCCGTAAACGGAAACACACCTGCACACACACACACACACACACTCTCCTGTGGTGCACATCTACACGGGCACACGCCGTGTATGCACACACTCGCACCCGCGTTCTAATCCTGCACGCACACTTCCAGGCTTCCCCCTCCGTGCGCTGTGACCAGATGCTGAGGTGGGGACACCTGTCATGCTGAACTGGAACTGATCACAGAACCTCCTGCCCAGAACGATGGCAGGGACCTCAGCACGCGGGTCAGCCGGAGACCAGTGCCCCAGTCTCAGTTTCTAGCTGTTCATCAAGTTACATAAACGTTACTACCAAAGTCACCACGTGACAATCAGGTACTGCGTGCTCCTCTTAGAGTGTTTGGAACTAGAAAGGGGCCCAGAGCCGTTTCCCCAGCTCGTGCGCCCCGACACACACACCGCCGTCACCTGTCTGCGCGCGTGCACATACACACACACACACACACACTGAGTCATCACGCTCGTGTGCCCAGGGTGCCCCGGCCTGCTACCTGGCATGATGAGGTTCTGGTGTCTGCAGTGCACAATGGCTGCCACCAGAAGGTCCTTGAGGACCCGCAGGACCTTGCCGGGCACGATGTGGCCGCAGCACCCGGCGCTACCCTCCGAGGAGACGCTGAAGACGTCATCGGCCATCCACGGCTCCGGGCGGGCCCCTTCCCCGGAGACACCCAGGCGGCAGGACGCGGGGCCGTCTCCCGCCTCGGCGGCCCCCGCCTCCTCCGTCAGGAGGGCGTCCGCGTCCACCCGCAGGGGCACCTCCATGTGCAGGGGGCCCTCCGAGGTGCGCAGGGCAAACTGGAAGGCCTCCAGGTCGCGGGAGTAGTCCACGAGGAAGCGGGGGTCCAGGTCGTGCACGCGCTCCAGCACCGTGAGCACCGCGTTCTCCGCCCGCTGGAAGTCCTGCGCCCGCGGGGCCGCCCGCGAGCGGATGGCCTGCAGGTAGTGGTGCCACAGGGGCACCTGCACGGCCATGGCCGGGGCCGGGGCGGAGCGGGCAGCCCGTGTGGACGGGGCGGGAGGAGGCACCTGCCGGCGAGGAGCAGGTCTTCAGGTGGGCCCCGCTGGCTCCTGAAGAACAGAATTCCGGAGTGACAGCCGCGGGTTAAATAGCCGGGCCTGACCCAGGCCTTTGAAGTGAGGCTGAGTCAGTCACCATCAATTAGGAATGTCACCTCAGCCTTGGGCAGGGAGGCGGGGCCTGGTTACCACCCCGCCCGTGCCAGACTCCTCCCCTCCGACACACTGACTCCACTTCTTAGGCCCCAGGCACCTTCAGACTCAGGACAGCCCTGGAGAAATACAGTCAGCACTGCCCCTCCCGGGGTCTGGCCACCTCCCGCTGTGCCGTCGGGAGGTGGGGAGCCCGTTCCTGGTGACCCCCACCCTCGTCCCGGCAACCACAGGGTCTCCGTGACATCCAGGCCTCCCTGCTAGACTGGGGGAGGAACACAAGGCACACCCATTGCTCAGAAGAGAAAGGCGGGGTGGCGGCCTCCCCAGACCTCCGGTGTGGGGACCGCCTCTCTCTGAGGCAGCCTGGAAGTCAGGGCTGGGGGCCGTGTTTCCACAGCAACCTGAACCTTCCGCTCAGGCACCCGCGTCCCCTGCGAGCTGGAGCCCCAGCCTGGGGCGCGCCCACTGCCCCGTGCGGATCCCGCCTCCCCTCCCGTCGGGGCGGATGTCCAGCCCCAGCCCCAGGCCCTCACGGGGCCTTCAGCCCGAGGGGAGCCCGCACCCACCTGGCTCTGCGGCTGGAGCAAGTCTGGTTTAGGGGCCGTCTCCCCGGCTCCTCCTCGCCGGGCGGAAAGCCTCGCCCTGCCGAACCTCTCCAGCGCGGTGCCGGGAACCCTGCCCGGCTGGCCTGTCTCCCCGCTCGGGGCCGGGCAAGTCCCAGCCAGCAGGGGGGACCGCCCCCGCTGACCCTCGGCCCTGCTGGGCCGGCCTGGTCCGCCGGGTGCCCTGCTGGAGTGTCCGCAAACAGTGAACATGGAGATAGCCCCCAGCAAGGTATCCTGGAGACACTGCCCTGCAGCCCTCCCGGGGAGCCTCACCCCTACCCACGCAGGGGCCTCGGACACACAGGTGGCTGCCAGCAGAACCTGGATCCACGACGCTTGCTTCCTGGGGCTCGGAAGCCCCAGTGACTGGGTCTCTCTTTCCACACCTCCCAGGACGGGGAGCTCACCACCTCACAGAGTGGCCCAAGCACAGTCAAACGAGACCAATTTCCTGCCTCGAACCTGGCCCGGCCCGTCCCCTGGGGTTGCCCGGAGCACACCTGTCCCTCTCCCAGATTCGCACTCCAGCCATCTCCCGTTCTGTTCCCCCCAGGCACTCTGCCCCGGCCCCTCTGTCTTCATGGGACTCTGACCTATGGGGACACTGGTAGAGAGAGCTGGGTCCTGCCGTCCTGACCCTGACCCTGACCCTGGGTCACCGGGCGCTGTCTGTGCCTGGCTCCACCACCTGTGTCCCGACGATCCCACGTTCCTCCGGCTCCTTTCACGGGAACCTCCCTGTAGTCCTGAATCCACCCAGGAGACCCTGAGGCCCGTCTACCAAAGCGCCCCCCTGGGGACCATCCAGCGGGGACCTTCCCCGTCAGGAGCAGCCCCTACGTTGTACACCCAACCCCCGGTCATCCGGGAACCCTTCTCCCTTGGCCCCTGCTGCCCCCCTCCACCAGGACAGTGACACGGAAGCCCCCAAGGCCTGTGGTCCACTTTCCCCTCCTCTGCTGGTCAGCTTACCCTCTCTGCCTCCACCGTCGCTCTCTGCCGACCCGCTACAACCCTGCACCTGCGCCTCGGGGCCCCACGGCAGCTCCGCGTCTGTCCCCGGGCTGCCCATCTGTTGCGAGGGCAGAGCAGGCAAAGACGAGGGCGCCACCCCGGCCCACTGGGCAGAGTCTGGCCACAGAGGGGCCTCGGAGTTCAGAGGCCCGAAGGTCACGGCGCCCAGGACCGCCACCCTGCAGACCCCGGGGCCAGGGTGGCAAGGGGCCTGGGAGGGCCGCAGGCCTCAGCGCGGTGGGCGGACCGGGCCTGGGCAGCCGGGGGAGGAGTCTGCCGGCTGGCATACTTGCCGACCGCCAACGCGTGTTCCGGTTGTTTCCGCGGCCCGGGAGAGCTCAGGGCGGGCGCACTGGTCCTGCGTTTCGGGGGGTCCCGGAGGCACTGGAGGAAGGGGCCTGCTCGGAGCCCACGGTGCAGATGGCGGGAGCATGGCGGCGGGCCACACGCTGCCCGGGCGTCACGGGCTCGCCTGGAGAGACGATACCAGGCGGGTGCCGCTCTTGCGTCAGTCTCCCGTGGCTGCGGTGGCAGGTCACCACACACACCGGGGGACTTAGAACACCACCAGCCTATTCTGTCCTGGTTCTGGGCCCAGAAGTCCCAGATGGAGGTGTCGCAGGACCCCGCTGCCCCAGAGGCTCCTTCCCGCCTCTTCTGGCCCGTCTGTGCCTGCGTCCCCACTGGACCCTCTCCGTGTGTTGCCCTACAAGGACCCTTGGGCGGGACATCCCCGGCTGGCCTCACCTTGCAGTCCTCAGTTCTGGCTCACCTGCGACTCTCGCTGCCTCGTAAGAGTTACAGGTTCCAGGCGCAAGGAAGTGGCCCCTCTTTACACCCAGTCGGCCTGTGAGCGGGAACCTCCTCCAGGAAGCTGCCACCCGTGTCCTGCGCACACCCGCCCCTCAGAGAGCCTGGGGCTGCCACCCAGACTTCCCAGCCGTCCTGTCCAGGCCACGCTTGTCAAGTCCCCAGCAGGCACAGCTCCGGGTGGCCTTCAGGACACGCAAGCAGACGCTGCCCGCCGAGCTGCCAAGTGCGATCTCCCCAGAACGGTCAGTGGTGCCTGTGGGGACCCCTCCACCGTGCTCAGTGACAAGCCTCTCTCTCCAGGACCTCGGGGCCTGCCTCAGCCCACATGCCCCGAGCACCCAAAGAAGCCGCTCACGCTCGGGAGGCACACGGAGCCATCAGAACTCAAGAGAAGACACGCTCAGGGACCGTTCTCTGCGACACCCCGGGCGAGCCACCGCCGGCCGGCCTCAAAGCCCTTGGCAGGGAGATGAGGAAGCCGCCCAAGACGGGCTCCCAAGACGCCTCCAGGCTCTTACAGTGACGGACACCGTCTTGGCCACGAGCTGCCCAGAATGATGGCCGGCGGGTCCGTGGGGAGGGGGAGAGCTCTGAGGGTCTCAGTACAGGGTGAGGAGGGGGCTGTGAGAAAGGAGGACCCCAGGCAGACGCTCTCTCAGGCCTGAGGAGCATTGCCATGGGTCACCTGTGGTCACGCGGGGCCCCAGGGCTCAGCGCAGGGCCAGGCCGGACTTCTCCCCAGCCCCGCTCTAGACTCGGTCCACCGCACGGCTCAGACCAAAGAATCGACTAGATTTCCTTCGAGGCTGCCTTAGAGGTGTGGGAGACGGGCCGCCCGGGCGCTGCAGGCAGGGCTGAGTTTGGTTTGCTTTGGTTTGATATTTTTTACGGTGATAAAAAACATAACATAAAATTTATCTTCCTCACAATTTTAAGTGTATAATTCAGTGACATCAGGTGCGCTTATATTGTCGCTATTGTTATATTGTTTGCTACCAACATCACCACCTGTCTCCAGAACGCCTTCCCAAACTGAAACGCTGCCCTCCTCATCAACACTAACTCCTCTGAACCCCCCGGCCCCACCATCCTACTTTCTGTCTCTATGATTTTTTTTAAGATTTTGTCTTTAAGTCATCTCTACACCCGAAGTGGGGCTCGAACTCACAACCCCGAGATTCAGAGTTGCACGCTCCACCGACTGAGCCAGCCGGGCGTCCTTCTGTCTCTATGATTTTGACTAGTCTAGGGACCTCATGTAAGTGGGGTCAGCCTTGTCGTGACCGGCTTAGTTCACTGAGCGTAATGCCCACAAGGTCAGTACTTCATGCCCCGTGGCCAAATGATCACACTTCACGGCTCCGTCTGTCCGTCTGTCCTTGCACGTGGGCTGTTTCCGGCTGCTGGCCGTTGTGAGCGTGGGTGTGCGAATCGCCCCGGGAGACCCTGCTTTCCATTCGTTTGGACACACGTTCTCTAGCGGGACTGCTGGGTCCTACGGCCACGCCTCGGTCAGCTTCGTGAGGGACCTCGGGGGCATTTCCATCCTGGCCGCACCGTTTTACGTTTCCACCCAGGGCGTGAGCTCCCAATTTCTCCACGTCCTTGACGACACTCGTTACTTCCCGGAGTCTGTGTTACAGTAGCCCTGAGCTGCGTGTGCACCCCGCGTGGTTTTGATTCGCGTTTCCTTAATGATTAACCACCGTCCTTTCTTTTATTGACCATCTGTGTGTCTTCCCTGGAGAAAGGTCTACTCGGGTCTCTTGCCCACTGTTAAGTCGAGTTGTCTGGGTTGTTTCGTTGTCCAGCCGTAGGGGTTGTTTACAGATCCTCACATTCATTCGACATCAGAGATGAGATTCGAGAATCTTCCAAGCTGAGGTCACCGGTTTGCTCCTTTATGGCTTCCTTTGATGCACTCGAGCGCGTAAATGATCCGACTCACTTTTTTCCCCTCGCGTCGCCTGTGCTTTGCTGTGACATCCGAGAAACGGTGGTCACGCGGCCTGTCTCCTGTGCCTTCTTGCCGGGGTGCTGCAGCTCGTGCCTCTGAGGAGCCCTCCGCAGGACCGAGGCGCGGCCGCCGGGCCTCCGGGTGTGCGGGGACCGCCATGGCGGCCTTCTCCAGTGACCCCGTGAACAGATGAACACGGGGTGGGTTCCGCCCGGGGAACCCCTCAAGACTCGCTCCCAGCCGGCCCCGCCACGGCCAGGGCTGACCAGCGCCCCGCGGTCCTCCAGGAACGGACTGGACGCCGAGAGAGGCCCCACGAGCTGGCCCGAGAAGGAAGGAACGACCCGTCTCTCCCACCGCACGTGTGCCCGGGGGCCCGCGTGGGGAGACCCCGAGCCTCGCCCTGTAGCGTTCCCAAACGTGAGCCTCCTGGCGGACCCTCGGATCCCACCACCACTCTGTCGCATGGGCAGGGGGGCCCAGATGCACGGACAGAGACCCTCGGGCCGCAGGACGGTCAGCCTCGGCGCCAGTCGGCAGCCCCGGGTGGGGCCCCAGCCGGTGGCCGGAGCAAGGTTGCAGTTTAATCGAATTGCAGAATGCACGGCCTGCTTCCTGCCCGGCCCCTGCGGGGGACACGCCCGCTAGAGGCTCAGAAGCCCAGTCAGTCGGGCTGAGGCGTCTCTGGGAGCCCCTCCTCCCCTGAGCTGTCACCCGCCCTCCTGAGGATGGAGGGGGCTGCGGGGGAGGCCCCGGAGCGCGCCGCCTGAGAGCCAGGTAGGGAGCCAGTGAGGGCGGGCGGCTGCCCGAGGCCCTGAGGGGCTGGACGGCGTCACCCATTCCTTTAGAGCCTCCTGCCCCCTTCCCCGGGATTGCCCTGCAGGTGACCCGTCTTGGGAGGATGTGCTGGCATCCACAGCAGGCCCAGTGGCCCGCCCTGGTCCCGTCTGTCACGGCCTGTACGAGAGTGGCGGGCCAAAGGCAGGTGTGGCCTTCACACCAGGAAGCCACTAAGTTTCATGCGAGCCTTGCGGTCCCTTCCTCTCGGGGAGGGTCTGAATCGGGTGTGGCAAATTCTGGTGCCTGCGGGGCCTGTGGCAGACAGACAGAGGTGAGGCCATTCTCTTGCCCTGGGTCAGGACCAGTCGTGACCCTCCCTGAGCCCGCCCTGCCCATCCACCCCACAGAGGTGCTGCCTGCATGATAAGGACTTCTATCACCCCCTCCATTCATTCCAGAACATTCTCTGGGGGCCATGCCCAGGTCCAAGGCTGAGGCCCATCCTGAGGGTTCTCCTTCTTTTCCACCGACGGCCCAGGACCGGGAGCCACAAGCATGGATGCCAGGCAGTGAGGCCTTGGGGTTACGCACGGGGCCCGTGGGAGCCTCAAAGGGCTGTCCTTCCCCCTGGAGGAAAGGGGACGGGGTGTAGCTGAAGGCCGGAATGAGCCAGGCTTCTCCACAGGGCCTTAAGGGCTTAAGGGGAGAACAGGCTGAGGCGAATGCTGGGGTGGGGCGGGAGCAAGGGGCAGGGCGGGACGCCCCACCCGCCATGGGCACCAACTTTCCTGGTTTCCTGGAAGTGACCGCAGTCACGCCGGCCTCCACAGCCTCCTCGCCATCCATTCCGTCACAGGAATGTCCCTCATGGAGCTCCCCGGGCAGGAACTCTCGCCGGAAGCAGGCCTGACCCTCCATGCCACCAGAGCCCACCTGGCCGGGGTCAGATGAGGCCTGGCCTCTGTGTCCCCCCCAAGGACACCAGCCTCACGCCGAGGGGCTCAGACTCCAGGGGTGCTGTGGACAGGCTTGGGGGCCACAGCACGGGTCCCCTCGGCTCCGAGTCTGTCTCTTGGCTTTGTGCCTTCAGTGCACTCACCTGTGCCTGGACGCCCAGTGGGGCGATGTCCCGCCCAAGCCTGTCCCTGCATGGGGCACGCCTCCTGGGGGGCCCGGAGGACGGAGCACAGGTGTCTCTCAGGGACAGCTGCCTCCGTGCACAGGTCGCCCGGTCTTGAATGTCTATTCGGAGGAGAGAGCCTGGGCCCGCAGCATCCCCCAGCAGCCCTGGTGACGGATATGCCCCCACCGAGCGTCCACCCTGACCCCCAGGGCCCTCTGGCCTGGCCCCGCAGGCCGCCTCCGAGGACCCCACTCCCTGCGCCTCTCTCGTTAGAGGGGAGGTCCCTCCAGGCCGCCAAGCCCATCCCCGAGGCCTGCCCCTTTTCTAAAGGGACTCTGCCGGGAGAGGTCCACTTAGAACGAGGACTGGGTGGGGGACATGGGTACGACCAGAGGCCCAGTGCCAGACTCAGTCCAGAGGCCCCAGGAGGCCCAGGCTGGAAGGACACGGGTCTGTGTTTGTCCCTCCCCTTGCCTTGCCCCCGGGGCTGGGTCCCACCACCCACCGGTGAGCTACGAGTGTCCTTGTCGGTCCCTTATGTGGCTCTGGGAAGCTCTCAGCGACTGAGGCGCGTGGCAAGTATGAGCGGAATCACCGTGGAGCAGGTTACCCTGAGAGAGCTCCGGAGGGGGTCAGATTCCGGAAGGCGAGTCCCGGTGCAAGGTTAGGACGACGGGGGTCTCCTTGGGTCCATGGGCAGGTGGTTGCCTCTCCGGCCCTCAGTCTGTCCGTCTGCAGGACATGACCTCACTACTGACCTCTACAGTCTTTCCTGGATGTTGGGGGAAAACGGGTTTCGTTTGGTTGTTGGCTTCTGATTGTCCATCGGGAGGAGCCGGTGCTGCCCATGCCCCCTTCCCCTGAGGAGCGGCCCCCAAGCTCGCAGCGCCCCCTGCAGAGAAGGCTGGGGCCCTTCCCCATGGGTGCGGGGGGAGGTCTGGGGGAGAGGCCAGCCCTGTCCAGGCGCGGTCGCGCAGGTGGACAGCTTCACCCAGGGCGCCTCCAGGTCTCCAGGAGACCGCTTCCAGCAACAGCGTTCCTGAGTCCCCATGGCAACAAGGTCTGCCCTCCTGTTTCCAAGGAGACAAAGGCCTCGGCGTCGAGGTTGCCACAGCCACGTCTGTGGGCTTCGTCGGCCACTCGGAGCTCACCACCCCAGAGGGGCAGCCGGGCGCCTGGACGGAGGAGCCGGGTGCCGTGCAGGTGGGGGGCTGGCCCGCCGAAGCAGGTCCCAGCCGGCCAGGGTCCCAGCAGGAGACCCGCCCGGCCGCCAAGCCCCGGCTTTCTCAGAGTCCCGCGCTCCCGGTCCAGATGAGTTCCTCCAGCGAGCCCGGCGATGCGGATGCCTCCGCAGAGAGGTCCCCGCTGGGGCTGGACACCGTGATCCAGGTCAGTGGGGTGCCCGCCCTCCAGCACCCTCCTGGGGGAGGCCACACCTCCCCAGCTCCCCACTTGAGTGCTCACGTGGTCGTGCACACGTGCAGCCTCGGCTCAGGAGAGGAGGCTGGGGAGAGACCGACCTGGGCGTGGGAGACCCCAGCCCAGCACCCGGCCCTCCCCGTCCCTGCCCGTGTGAGCTCAGGCCGCCCGCCCTCTTCTCCCAGCCTCAGGCTCGCGGCCCGCACGCTGGGGCTGAGGGTCAGAGCGCCCTTCCGCGCTAACTAACATTCTGGAATCTCCTTCCCTGCTTCCTTTGTGGCAAAGTGTGGGAGCCGCCCTTGGTGGTGGGCGCGGTTTGTCGCCCGTGTCTGGCGGTGAGTTCCAGAAGCTCCCCGTGTGCTTTTCTCCAGAGCGCCCACCCGCATGCCGGCAGCAACCGCGATGGCTGGGAGGCCCCCAGGCCTCTCTCTCCCTCTCTCCCTGCCTCCCAGAGTCCAGCCGCTGCCCGGCCCCGCCCTCCCACCCCCACTGGGCGCCTATCACTGCCGTCACCGGACTCCGGCCCCCACAGCCGGGCAGCCCCCGCCCTGACTGACCCCTCGGTGCCCCAGTGACCCCTCGGTGCCCCAGTGACTCAGAGCTGTTGATTAACCCAATTCTTGGATCCCAGACTGAGCTGTGGGGCTTGACACAGCCCTGTGTAAACACGGGTCGCCAGAGAAGAGTAATTGCCCACGGTTGGTGCCAGGTGATTAAATGCCACGATGGGGGGGCTTCACACCCACCTACTCCCCCCACACATGTGCACGCGCACGCACACAGGCCCTGCCCACGCAGATGCCCACACGGCGTAGAGCAGGATGGGGCAGGATATTTGAATCAGGTGAGACTGTCTCTGTCCAGCTCCCGAGGGGTCTCGGTTCCCTGGACGGAGAGAAGGACAGATGGAGGGGGGAAAGACTTGCACACTACGGTTCTCAAGACCCCTCCGGCCAGGCACCCCATAGGATCCCCCCCCACCGTCAGCCTGGGAGGATTCGATGGCCACCTTCGGATTCCAGGAGAACAGGCTGGAGGCTTGAGGCACGTTGCTACGGTCACAGGCGGTTTGAGGGAGAGACGCAGGCTAGTGCCATTGTCTGGCAGCGGGCACAGGTGCTTGGCAAACACAGCTGCCCCCAAACTCCTGTGGGAAACTGTCATCCGAAAGCCACAAGGAGGCTGGCCGCGGTCCGCTCCGCCCGCCCAGCCGACACCTGTTATTTGCATTGCGGTGATGGAGAGCTTGGCGCCACTGCCCTGGGGGCGGGCGGGCGCGCGGGCGCCTACAGATGCCCAGATAGGGCCGTCCAGACGGGGAGGCGGGGCCGGAGGGATCCCCCGGCCCCTCCAGCCGCAGACAGGGAGACTGAGGGCCCCGGGCAAGGTGTGACCAGACCCAAATGTGCTCCTCACGCCTGGAGAAGCCTCCCCCCCAACAAGCCTCTGCACGGCATCCCAGAGCACCCCGCCCCCGCCCTCCCCCCGAGAGCTGGGCTCCCGGAGGGAGGGTCCAGGCCCAGAGCAGACAGGGAGGTCGCACGGGAGAGCCCCGGGGGTGGGTGCTGGACGGCTGTGGTCCTGGGCCCAGTCCCCTGAAGAGCTACCGGACTTGCCAGAGTCTGCCTTTTAGGGTCAGGATTGTGTTGTGTTGTGTCGTGTTGTGTTGTGTCGTGTTCACCTTGAGCAGCAGGTAAAAGTTTATCAGCGTATGAGATCAGAAAGGACGGACAGGATGAAACCTCTCTTCGCAGACGGGGGACATTCCAGAGCGAATGCCCCAGTTTAGGTTTCGACCAATGCTAACCTTCCAGGAATGTGTCCGCGACGCCCAGATTTTCAGGTTTACTGACAAAAGTCGTCCCGAGATCCTCTTGCTGTCGTTTCGATGTGTGAGGATGCGAGGCGGGGTGGCCGCCGGCCCCGGTGTCGGGGGTTTGAGACCCAGGGGGTGCGGGCAGGCCGAGCGGAGCTGGTCGCCCGGAAGTGACGGCCGCTCTCCCTTCCCGGCGCCGGCCGCCCGGCCGTCCTTCTTACGCTGCTTCTGTCGTCCGCGGCATTAATGTCGACATCCGTTATTCCTTTGCTTTCCAGCTCTCTCGGTTTGTCGCTCAGCTAATTTTTTGAGATGTGTACTTGGCTTGTTAGTTTACAAGCTTCTTGTTAAGTTTTTTAACTTTAAAAAAAATTGTGTTAAAATAGATCGGTACATATAGACACGTAAAGTTTACCGTTTTAACCACGTTCAAGTGTGCAGTTCAGCGGCCCTGAGCACATTCGCACTGCTGGGCAACCGCCGTCTCCGGAACCTTCTCGCCTCCTCAAACTAAACCTCTGCCCCCAGAAACGCTGACTCTCCCCCCAGCCCGCCCCCACCCCCGGCGCCCACACTTCCGCTCTCTGCCTCCGGGACTTTGGCTACTCTGGGGACCCCACAGAAGTGGCGCCCTACAGCACCCGTCCCTCTGTGCCGGGCCCGGTTCGCGCACAGCGTCCTCGGGGCTCAGCCGCGTTGGAGTTGGGCTCAGACGGCCTTCCTGAAACACCTTCCGCTGTGCGGACGGACCCCGCTGTGTGGATCCACTCCTCGGTTCACGGACAGTTAGGTCGCCTCCGCCTTTGAGCTGGTGTGCTGTTTCAGTGCCTGCCTTCCCTTCTTGTGGAGACACACCCAGCAGACGAGGGGGCCAATTGCGGTGACCCCCTGTTGAACGGGAGGAATCACCGTGCTGTTTTCCACAGCAGCTGCACCATTTCACAACCCCGCTTTCTTTGTCTTCTTTTTTCAAAGGATGCTTTTCGTTCTAAACAATGCTTTAGCGACATCCCATACATTTTGATATAATAGTTTTCATTATTATCCAGTTCAAGCAATTTCCTAATTTCCACTGCAATTTCTTATTTTATCCATGGCTTATCTAGAAGCATAAATACCCTGATTTCCAAATACACAGAGAGATTTTCCATGTTTTCTGCACCTCGTTCGACTACCTTGTGCTCAGAGGTTTCGTTGTGAACCTCTTAGCCTACGATCCAAGCAGAGATAGTGGGAGCTGAGAGGTCTCAGGGGAGAGCTCCGCGCTGGAAACGGGCGTTTGGAGTTGTAGGCATGTGGGTAACCGGGTGAGGGCACATTGAAAGAGAAGTCGAGGCAAGAAGGCACCAGCCAAGGAGACCGAGATGGGCGGCCGATGAGGCGAGGACAACTGGGAGGGGCGATGTCAGGGAAAGAGTGTTGGGGGGGGGGGGGACGCGGGGACCCGAGTGTCACCAACAGATGAAGGAATACGGAGAGCATGGCCACCGGGTTTCACAACATGGAGGTCGTGGGCGACCTTGACTGCAAGGGGCACACAGGAACAACATTTTTCTTACAGAGAGGCATAAATTGAAACAGTTTGTATTGACAAGAATGGTCTGACAGAGAAAACCCGCTGGTATATGAGAGAGAAGGAAGAGTTGCTGGAGCTATGGTGTTAGGAATGGGTGAGAAGGTGGGGGTGGGGTGGGGTCGGCTGGGATGACGGGCTGGGAAGGGGTGGATGGGGTGGGGGAAGGGTGGGAGGGGAGGGGATGGCGTGGATGGGGTGGGGAAGGTGGGAGGGGAGCGGTGGATGGGATGGAGGTGACAGCAGATGGGGGGATGGGGTGGGTTCAGGTGGGATATGATGGGATGAGTGGATAGTTGGCATCTTTTTTCTGGAAAGGGCCGGATAGTTAATATTTTAGGCTTTGCAAGCCATAAAGTTTCGGTAGCAACGCCTCAGCTCTGTTATTGGAGCGTGAAGGCAGCCGTAGACAATATGGAAACAAGCGAGTGTGATTATTCTCCAACGAAACTTTACTTACCAACGAGCGGCGGGCCAGATCTGGTCTTCGAGCTCCAGCTTGCCGAACCGGATCAGAGGATGGATAGATAGAGGGACCTGCGGGTCGGCGGGTGGAGGGGCTGTTAGGAGGCTGGCGGGCGCCTGGCCGTGGGGGGATAGGTGGCAGACTGGAGAATGGCCGGAAGGCCATTGCCCACAAAGGGTGGGGGTGAGAGTCAATCCCGTCTTCTAGGAACCGGCCGCGGAGGGAAAAACATCACTGGACTTGCTCTCCCTCTGGGACGAACTATCGCACGCGCTCAGAACCGCGCAGGCGTCCTTGGTGAGCAGCTTGCCCGAGCCCACCGCGGGGCTCGGAAGTCCCCCACTGACATAGGTCAGTCTTGCCTGTTTATCAAAATGGAACCGTGCGTGCGTGTGAGCGCGTGCTTGTGTGCAAGCCCACTCCGTGCACCGCGTCTTCACCCAGAACGCAGCGCCTGGTTAGGGCTTGCTAAGCAGGATTGCACTGTGGGAGTATACCTCACTTTTTTCCGCCTCATTCTTTTTTTTTTTTTTTAATGTTTATTATTTTTGAGACAGAGAGAGACAGAGAGAGACAGAGCGTGAGTGGGGGAGGGGCATAGAGAGAGGGAGACACAGAATCTGAAGCAGGCTCCAGGCTCTGAGCTGTCAGCACAGAGCTCGACGCGGGGCTCGAACTCACAGACTATGAGATCATGACCTGTGCCGAAGTCGGACACTCAACCGACTGAGCCACCCAGGCGCCCCTCCACCTCATTCTTAACGGTCATTTGAGTAGTTTCCACTTTGGCCTACTAAGAACGGCACTGCCAGGAACATTCCGGCACAGGTCTTTGGGGGCCCTGTGTATACGTTTCCGTCGGGTACATACCCGACAGAGGAGATGCAAACAGCGCCTGTGCAAACAGAGGTCACAGGTTTGCACGAGGGCGGCTTTCGGGGACACTGCTGAATGATTTCCAAGGAGGTTGCACAGATTCATAGTGTGGGAGGGGCTGGTAGCCGTGTATCCTTGCCAACACCCGGCGTTTTGTTGGCGCTTTCCTGTTTAGCCGTCACGGTGAGTGCACAACTGTGTGGTTTTACTCAGCACCTACCCGGTAACTAATGAAGTTGAGTACATTTCTGCATATTTAGGGACTCCTTAGCTATCTTCTTTGGTGAGGTGTGCGCTCTAAAATTTTGCCCATTTTTCTTTTGAAGTACCCTCTCTTTTAATTATTATTTTTAAAATATTTTAATTATTACTAAAGTATAATTATTAAAATAATACTTATTAAAATAATTTTATTATTATTATTATTGAGAGACAGAGTACGAGAGTGGGGGAGAGGGGCGGGGGGGGGGGAGAGAGAATATTAAGCAGGCTCCACACTCAGCAGGGACCCCAGTGAGGGGCTCGAGCCCACAACCCTGGGATCGTGACCTGAACCCAGACGAAGAGCTGGACGTTCAACCGACTGAGCCACCCCGGTGCCCCTCGTTTCATTTTTAATTGGAATTCGCCTGTAAAACCTGAAAACCAGTCCTTTGTGGAATGTGTGCATCGCAAATTCTCCTTTTCACTCTCGTAATGGGGTCTCCTGGTGAGCGGAGTTCATGGTTTTAACACAGCACAATTCACCGGTTCCTTCCTCCTCCATGCTAGCGTTCGTGTGCTGTGTAAGGCACACGCAGAGCCGGGCTTCTACGCTTTCTTTTCAAAGCTCTCTTGTGCCTTCACACCGAAACCCGCGATCCCTCCGGAACTGACGCTTGCGCGCGGCGTGAGGTGGGGATCGGCGTGCGTTTCCCCCCGTGCCTGTATCACCTTTCTCACAAGCCAGCTGTGTGTGCAGGTCTGTGTGTGCGCGGCGTGGACACGTGTACACACTTCCCGAGTTCACGATCTCTTCCAGCGGTCACTCTGTCCTTACACACGGTCAGGGTCTCCGTGGGCTTGTATCGTGTCTCTGTTCGGGGAGCACACACCTTCTCTCTCGTCTCGCTCTTCCCGACTGACTTCGTACCTCTGCCGCTTCGCTTCCAAGTGGATTTTGGAATCAGAGTGTCAATTTCTACACAATGAAAACTGCTGGCATCGGATTGGGGTTTCACGGAATCTGCAGATTAATCTGAGGAGACTGATATCCTTACAATCCGGAGCCTTCCAATTCACGAACAATCCGTTTCTTCACCTAAGATTTCTTTGCTAATTTTGCTCAGTGTAGTTCTCGACGAAGAGGTCTCGCACGCATCTTGTTACCACGTTTACCTGGAGATGCTCGACGTGCCAGGATGCTGTTGTCACTCCGTACAGGGAGCAGCGGGACAGGCTGGCCCTGTGTCCGGGGCCCCTCAAAGCTGCAGCCCACAGAGCCACAGAGAACTCTGTCAGCCCCTCTCCCCCCCCCCGCGCCCCGCCCCCGAGACGGCCCTGCCCCCAGCCCAGGAGGACCGCGGGCCCCCCCCAGGGTTCTCACCTCCTCCTACCTTCGGCCCCACCTCCCCTGCCGCTTTCCTCCCTCGCTGATGTCTCTAAAAACAGGAGCCTCCTGATTTACCCGGCTGTTGTGGGGCCGCGAAGGGAGTGCGAGCTCACAGCACCCTCGCGTCCTTCCTGGAAGGCTAATTCCTCATGCCTGGATTTTAACTCCTCGAAGATAGTTTCTCCGCCCACAGGCCTCGTAGGGCCCCGGAAGAGAAGGGGAATGCTTGGGGCAGAATTTCTCCCATCAAAGGTGGGGAGGAGGGGAAGGAAGGGAGGTGGGCGCGGCGGTGGGAGTCGGGCCGCCCCTCTGAGCGGAAGGGAGGGCAGCGTGGGGTCCTAGTTCCGGTGCCGGCTCGTCATTGATTGTCTGTGCCTCAGTGCCCTCCTCCGTATAAGGGGGCGAGACAGATGGTCTCTGGGGCTCCAGGAACCTGAGGGGCCCCACCCGCGGGTCAGGAGCTGGGATGGTCGGAGAGCACCGCGCCGCGGCCAGGCCTCGCCAGTCACTTGCCAGGGCCAAGCGCTGCGCTGTCCCCAAACAAGCCAGGGACAGGGACAGGGACGGAGGCCCGCCTCCAGACCTTCCATCCGTTCATCCTGACGCAGCCGAGGTCACGCCAGACCTGGTCACACGGGTCGCTGTGCCAGTCAGATGGGCCACGGGTCCTCATTCGGAAATACCGCTCTCCCCACCGCCACCCTAGGGGCTGAGGGGACTGTGGCTCCACAGACCTCAGGGGGCATTCAAGGCCTTCATGGTTTCCTCTCCTGCCTTGACCCCCCCCCGCCCCGCCCCACACGCGCCTAGAAGCCACCTCACTGCCTTCGCCTGCACTCTTCCCTCCACCAGGACACCTGACCTGGGCCCCCTCTGGCTGTTGGACCCTTACTTATTCCTCAAGGTCCAGCTCACCCACCGCCTCCTCCAGAAGGGCATGCGGGCGCCAGGGGCACAGGAGCACACAACATCAACAGGTTTCTGCCCTTCTCAGAGTTCCTTGATATGAGTCATTTTGTAGTTAGTGATTCATACCTTGGGCTGGGCTTTCAGTCATTCCTGTAATGCCCCGTGTCTGGTTGATGCCAAGCACTGATCGCACTGGGGGCTCAGGGTGGGGACACAGAGACGAATGGCAGGCCCTGCCCCTCACTCCCAAATGCCTCACTCAATGCCTGGCCTGGATCTCCCATTTACTGTGAGTCGCGGACCAAACTGCCAGCCGTAGGACGCATGACCCCACTCCTGGGGTGACACCCGGGGCCCCAGAGGGCTCACCGGATGCACGGACATCCGAACCGAGCAGTGCCAAGACACAGCGGTCAGGGGCCAGGTGTCAGCCCAGACACAGAGAAGCTCTTTTTCCTACGGAAACAGAGCCTGGCAGGCGAGCGCCGGGGCCGGAGCCCTCCCTGCGGCAGGCCCAGCCCCGGAGCCATGGCGAGCAGACGTCCGGTAGCTGGACTTGGCCGCAGGCTCTGTCCTCAGACGTGCTCTTCAGGCCGTGCCCGCTCCTGGCGAGGGCCAGCGCCCGCCACCGAGGGGTGCGGGGAGGCCCGTGGGAGTGCCCGGTGGGGGGCGGTCGGGGCACTTCGGGGGTTGGGAAGGTGCCGGGACCCATGGGCGGGGCCCCTGAGAGTGGACGGCCTTGAGTGAGCCCCCAGCTTCCTCCTGAAGTGGAGGCGAGAAGCTGGCCTTTCGGGGCACGAGATCGTGGGTGTGCAAATGTCTGCGAGGGAGTCCTCGGTGCTGACCGCCCTCCCTCGCCTCACCGGGGCGGTGGGGGGGGGTGCTGCCCCTTTCGCCTCCCCTGCAGCCCCAGCCTCCTCCCAGGCAGCCTCTCCCCTGGGGCGCAGCCTCCTGCAGAGCCTCCGGCGGCCACACGGGGGCACTGTGGGAGCTCGCCTGCCAGACCCAGGGGGCTGACCAGTCCACCAGCTGGGCCCAGGCGGCTCCCGGACTCCAGCTCCCCGCTCGGCCTGCTCCTGCCCCAGGAGGCTGCAGCCTGAGACCCGGTTGAGTTGGGCTGTTCCACTGGACGCTCTCTCTCCCAGGGTGACGTGAACCCGAGGTTCCGGTGCCACCCACCCTGGTCCGTCCAAGGGTCTCCCTGACGAGTCTGGGGGAGCCTCACCACCTTCCATCCAGAAGACGCCAGGTTCCTCTCGAGAATCCTTCCTTCTCTCCCCCTGGGTAACAAGCTGTCCGTCTGTCCCCTAGCAGCCTGGACGTGCAGAGGGAGCCGCTCAGGGCTTGCCGATGCTGCTCACCAGCAAGAGGGAGCAGTGAAATTGTCGTGTGACTTCCATTTCTTTTTTTTTTTTAATGTTTATTTATTTTTGAGAGAGACAGACAGAGCATGAGCGAGGGAGGGGCACAGACAGAGAGGGAGACACAGAATCTGAAACAGGCTCCAGGCTCTGAGCTGTCAGCGCAGAGCCCGACTCGGGGCTTGAACTCGGGGACGGTGAGATCATGACCTGAGCTGAAGTCGGGCGCTCAACCGACTGAGCCACCCAGGTGCCCCGGATTTCCAATTCTGACCTACAACCGCCCCCCCACCCCCGCTCCAGCCTTCTCCCGGCCACAGACTCCACACCCCACCCTCCACGGAACTGCAGCCCCCAGGGCTCTGGGATGGCCCGTCCCGTTTCCCTCCCAGATGAGGATCTGAGGCAGGTGACACCCGGGTCTTTGGTGCACCGGCTGTGGGAGAACCGGGACCCACTCTCCTAACAGGGACTCCTGCTCTGATCCAGGGATGGGGTAGATGGGTGCTCCGACGTTCCCCGCGCCCCAGCCCTCTCCCTCCACACAGCCACACGGGGAGGGTGACAGTGATGAAGGAAGTGACCGCCACCCTTACGGCCTGGTTCTGCTTCCACACAGGGGCCATGTCCCCCCAGCGGCCTCCGGACAAGGTTGAGCAAAGGAGGGCGCTGGGGACAGGAGGAAGGGACCAGGCTGAGTTCGACTGTGAGTCTGAGGTCTTTTGTTAACCAACGTCCAGCCCTCCGACGGGCTGAGGGTCCCGGGGCGGGAGGTAGGCTTCTGGAAGTCTCCCTGTGCACTGGCCGGACACCCAGAAGCCCACCCTCCAGGGCCCCGCCACAAACGGCCTGCCAGGAAGGAGAGCCCCTCGTGCCCGCGGAGAAGGCGACCCGCCCGGGCCTGCAGGGCGGCAGGTGGCGGCCAGGGGCTGCAGACAGAAAGGTCTTGCTGCGGGGAGTGAGGAGCCTCTCCCGGCCAGGGAGAGGCAACCGGCTGTGGTGCTGAGCCTGCGCATTCGTGAGGCCAGCAAAGCACCAGGCTGGAGACCAACCTCTCCTCCTGGCCCCGCCCTCCCCCTCCAGGCTCTTCCCCTGCTGGCCCCGCCCCCTCCCTGCCTCTCCCCCTGCCCCTCCCCCTGCTGCCCCTGCCCCTGCCCCTCCCCTGCTGGCCCCGCCCCCTCCCTGTCTCCTCCCCTTCCCTCCCCCCTGCCGGGCCTGCCCCTTCCCCTCCCAAGGTTTCCACAGGGGCGGGGCTGCCCCCCACACCCCCACGGCCCCTCCCCTCCACGCGCCCCCCGCCAAGCCCCCTCCGCTCCAGCTGGGCCTCGGCCCATCGCCGGCACCCGGCCACAGCTGGAACCCATTACGCCCCCAGCGCCTCTCGGGACGTCTCGGCTAATAAGTGACCCTCTGTGAATGTTAGGAATGAGTCAAGTTTATGCCTCGCTGCTGCCTTCCCGTTAGCGGGTGGCGCCTCCGATGCCCGAGGGAGCGGGGGAGGGTGGGGAAGGGCGAAGGGGCAGAGTCTTTCCTGGCCTCGGAGGGAGAGCTTCCTGGAGTCCATGCTCCTTACAGCGGGGGCCGGCACTGGGTCTCGCTACCCCGCTGAGCCTCAGTTTCCCCGCGTACAGGGCAGGCAATGGCTGAACCCCTTCGGCCGCCTTTCCGCCCGGGAGGACAGGAGGGGCGGGTCGATGGTCTTGGCACCCGGTCCTCGCTTGGCCCGGAAAGGGAAGCAGGCACACCGTCCCCAGCCCCCAAGGCAGCCTGCTCACCTCCCGCCCAGAGCAATACTGCAGGGGGTTATCTGGGGGCAACGTTGGGTGAGGGTGCCTCCCCAAGACTCCCCAGCTGACTCAGATTCAAACACCCCTGAGAAGTAAGGCTCCAGCGTGAAGAAGGGCTGGGCCCCGGCGAACCAGAACTGGGGCTCTCTGGCCAGCCCGAGGCCAGTGCAAGGGAGTCCCCGCCTTTGCTCAGTGACTGCCCGGCAACCGGGCTGCTGCTGGGGATCAGCGCGGGGCCTTGCCCGGTGTCACCGGGAGCCCAGAAGAGGCCTCGTGTCTGGGGAGAATTTGAGGCGGTGTGTGCAGAAGAGATGGGGCCCTGATCCCAGGAAGAGGGAGGGGACAGGCGGCAGGAGGCTGCTCGGTGGTCATTCACCAGGACCCCGGGCTGGGAGGGAGAGCTGGGGAGTCACAGGGCCGGGAACAGGGGGCCTGGGAAGCTGGAGGAAGGGTGAATCTGGGCACGCGGTGATGAGTTTGAGAGGCCTGGGAAGGGGGCGGGGCTGAATGGAGGACCTGGGTGGCAGCCCTGGGGAGTCCCGGGGCGTAGACATCTGTCTCCGGGACCCCTGGGAAGCATCGGGTGACCCTTGTCACATCAAGGCCTCTCACGTCCACGGCGAAGGGGTGTTTCACAGGCCCCCGAACACCCTTCCCATGGCCGCTGCCACAATTAGACGCAGCAAGAAGGGCCCCATCTGGGCCCGGGGTCTAGAGGGAACCCCGGCCCCTCCCCCAGCTCTGCCTACCTCACGATGCAAAGAATCCCCAGGGCCGAGGCAGTGTGCCAGCTCAGAGCCCAAGACCTCCTAACACCAGCCTCTGGACACCCAGGACCCCGGGGCTCCCTGCCCACTCCCAGGCCTCGCCAGGCCTCTCCCACGGTGGCCAGCGGCTCCGGACTGGCCGGGAAGGAGGGCCTTCCTCATTATCCTCCTGCATCCCACCCCTCGGCTCCCACCCTGCCCTCTCCCGGGACCCACTTGCGCCCTTCCTGGGGGGCGGGGTAGAGCCCCAGGCAGCTGGCCATGTCCTACAGGGAGGTGGGTGGGTGGTCCCAGGTCCTTACCAGTTACAATCCTCCAGGAAACCCAGGCCCTGAAGGCGGAGGCTGTGTGGGGCAGGTGGGCGGGACGTTGCGTCCTGCGGGCCAGAGCAAGGGCACCTGCCTCCCAGCACCCTGCAGAGCTCCGCCCAGCCCAGCGTCCCAGAGGTGGAGCAGGGCCAGAGGGCAGCCCTCGGTGACCCCCGAGGCTAGGTGCTGTCCCGGTCACCGGTGCTCAGGGCACCGCCAGGACAAGTGCCATCCCACCTTACAAGCAGAGAAACCGGGGCGTGTACTCTGGATGAGAGCTTCACTCGGGCCTCTCCGGGGCCCTTTGCTGCCGCCCTGGGGGAGCCCTGCAGTAGCCCCCACTAACTCCCCTGGGCTCGTAGGGGTATTTGGGAGCTGTCCAGGAAACTGCCTGCCCCAGGTGTGTCTAGATGGCTGTTTTTCAGAGGCTGGCGGACACCGTCTTGAGTCCCATGGCCAGCAGAGAGGACCGGGCGCTGACCGTGCGTGGGGAAGGCTGGCCGGCTTCGCCCACCCCTGTGCCTGCCCGAATCCGCGAGATCGTGGCTGGCAGCCTGAGGGACGCACCACACCGAGGTGAAGGGAGGTGGGAGGGGTGGCGACGGGGGTAGGGGTGGGCACCGGGGGAGCCACAGAGCCCTCAGCTGGTGTCTAGCTCAGTGTGCCGAGGCCTGGCTCAGCCGGCCCCTCCTGGCCTGTCATCATCTTCCCGTGTGATGGGGCACAGAGCCACACCCTCCCACGGGGTCGGCCACAGGGGCCGCGTGTCCGTGCCCACGGTGCGCTTACTTACGGCTAGCCCGCAAAGACTGTCCAGCCTGCGGTTGTGTTTGTGACACGTTCGGGGCCGCCGGCCTGGATTTCATCCGTGTTTGTTCTTCATTAGCTGAGTGGAAATCCTGAGCTCAGGACGCCCAGGTGCTGAGCAGCCCCCCCCACCTCGCTCCCCCCCCACCTCGCCCCCCCACCTCGCTCCCCCCCCACCTCGCTCCCCCCACCTCGCTCCCCCCCCACCTCGCTCCCCCCCCACACCTCGCTCCCCCAGCCCATGGGCTCCCTTGGGCCAGAGCTTTGCAACTGAGGAACTGGCTCCAGGGTCCCTACCTCAAGGCCACCCAACTGGTCAGGCCGCTTGGCCTTAGCTAGTGCTCGTGACTCCCTCATGCGTGGGTCCCAAGACCCCTTTCCATATTAGGGGTCTGTCCAGCTTCCCGGGGGGAACCTGTAGCTCCCTGGGTGTGTGGTAAGGAAAAAGATCCTCCACTGTGCGCTGAGAAAAGCAACCTCCTACTCAGATGAGATCCGGTCACCCCGGATTAGGGGATGGGGGGACTCGCCATGCAGGCCTCACCCATACCCTCGCTTTAGTTGGTTTGGGGCTGTCCTGGGGTCAAAGGCACGGATAAGAGGTAGGGGGTTGGTCACCAACAGGAGAGGGAGGGAGGCCTCGAGCAAGAAGTCCACGGCCCCCACACCGGGGTGCCCCGGGTCAGAACTGGGCCCCTCCTGGAAGACGGGACCGGCCGGCAGGGAGAGCCCAGTGGCCGGCCCACAGCCCCACCGTGGGGACGGGGAGCCGTGGCTGAGGAGGCGGGGGGCCCTGGCCCGGCCCCCGGGGCTCACCCTGGGGCTGCACCCGCACAGGGCTGCAGGAGCCGCCGGCCTTGTCGGCCCGGGTGCAGGAGGAGAACGAGCGCCTGCAGGAAGAGCTGTCCAGGCTGGAGGGCCTGCTGGCCCAGGCAGGCGCGGAGCAGGACGAGCTGGCCGGCAGGTACCAGGCGGTCAGTGAGCGGGTGAGTGTGTGCGCCGGGCACGCGGCAGGCAGAAGGTGGCAGACTGGCCTGCGGCGAGACGGTCACCTGTTGGGACTGGCGGTCAGACCGGTGGAACCATTGTCAAATCTTAGGACATAGGACAATTCATTGTCCACGGCCACAAACAGCAGATGGGAAAACAGGCTGGAGGTGGGACGGTGAGAGTAGGAGGGGCGCCCGGGCCTCCCTGCCCCCTAAAGCCCCCCCCCAGATCTCACAGCCCAGTTTAGGACACTGACTCATGTCCTGGCCCCCCGGAAGCTTTATGGGGGCAGCTGGTCAGTCCTGAGCCCTCAGCCCAGCGCCTCGCCTTTGGGGTCTGCGCTGAGGAACTGGCCCCAACCCTCAGACAGGGCTTCTAGAGAACTGGCTCGGCCCACCACCTCTACCTTTTCCTGACAACTGAGGCCAGTACAGACCTCGGAGGACAGCTGTGACCCCCTGGGTCCTCCGTCCTTGGTCCCTTGGGCATCCGCAATGCCTCCAGCCGCAGCAAGATGCCGTTTGGCTATAAGGTGGGAGGTGGGGAGGGCCTCCTATTGAGCAGATGGGAACCCCTGGCGGAAAGGTGAAGAAACTTGTCAGACTGGACCCCCTTTCCGGTGCCTGCCGCCCCGAGCCCGATGGCTTCTGAGGCAGGGCTGCTCGGAGCCCCTGGCACATTCGGCTCAGCCCCCGCCCCTGCGGTCCTCAGGGTCCTCCCCGCCCTAACCGGCACGACAGATGACCCCACTTCCCAGACGTGGAAACTGAGGCTTGGAGCAGGCCAGAGTTGCCCAGGGCCGTGCTGCCAGTGTTGTTGCTGAGACCTGAACCAGGGTCCGGCCCTTTCTCCAGCATGACCGGTGACCAGCACCAACTGCCCCGGGGCCCCAGGCTGGCCTCATGTCCTTTGGGATATGGGGGGCTGCCAGAAATAGGTGGTGTCCCCAGCCCCCAGGCTAGACAGCCGTTCTCACGGCCGCCCCCACCCCCAGGGAGGCCCTCGGGCAGGACCACGAGGGGCCTCCTCAGCCCCGTCAGGGCCAGGAGTACATCGGCGAGCTCGCCTGCCCTCCCTGGCGGTCTGTGGCCTTGGCCCAGTCGTGGGGGTGGGGGACCTTCCTAGCACAGGGTGGGGAGATGTTGGGAACCGGTGGTGGGAATAGAAGCCAGAAATCCTGCGGACAGATTAGTAAGCCTCGTGAGTCAGAACTGAACTTCCAGACCCCGCAGCTCGGTGCACATGTCGGGCTCCCCCGGGTGCGTCTCAGCCTCCCCTCGGGCGGGTGCCAGCAGGGGCCAGCCCCCCAAGTGACCCCCAAGCAGATGGGCGGGGTGGGGTGGGGGTCACGATGGCCGGTGTGACTGCTCAGTGGGCACCTCCGTTCCAGTTGGCGTCCCCAGCGCCTGCCCTGGCCTCTCGGCTCCGCTGGGCTCTCTGGCCCACCATCCCTTGTCCTACTGGTGGCCTCCAAGCTCTGCTGGTCTTCCCGGACCTCAGCTCGCCACCGGCTGCCTGCTTGGCCTGAGTTCCCCTCCCCGGACACCCCCAGTGTGCTCGGGGTCAGGACATCTGGGGGCAGCTCCCAGCACCTCCTGTTCCCCTCGGAGCTCAGGGTCCTGGGTCGCTCAGACTCCAGCCGGGGACCAGGAAGGACGCAGGCTCTGGGGCAGGCCTGGTCCAGCTTGGATGACCGCCCTCCCCACCAGGCTGCTCACGGTGGGCGTGGGCCCTGCCACCTGCCGGAGGAGGCACTGAGAACAGATTCCAGGGCAGGCGGGGGGCGCGGCTGGAGGGGTGGGACCCCACACCCTCTCTTAGGGCAGCGACCCCAGGCCTGCTCCGCAATTCAGTCATCCCGCCCGCCCTCTACGAACCAGGCCCCGAGGCCCCCTCCTCAGCCAGCCACAGGCCCTGGGCTCGTGGTCAGGGCGCGAAGCCCGCCCATGCGACCCACCGCGTGGAGGGGCCTGCGCTTCAGCAGACCCAGCCGCACCCGGCGCCCAGCCCCTGCTGGAGGCCTGAGGGGAGCCCTGTCGCCCGCCTGTGGGAGAGCTTTGTGCCAAAACCATCCTGCCTGCTGGTGACGTGGGTGCTGTCCCCTCCATCTCTCCAGCTACGGGCCCGTCTGGAGACCACCGAGGCTCGGCTGCGGAGGTCGGAGCTGGAGCACAGTGTGGACCTGGAGGAGGCCCTGGGCCGTGTGGAGGCCGCTGAACAGAGGTGAGCGGGATGGACGCGGCTGTCGGGGCCACGGGGACCTCGGCCGTCACCCCCAGAGGCAGCGGAATCCACGGTGCCTTGGGGCTGCTGGCCGGTCTCTTCCCAGAGTGACTCCAGGTCAAATCTGCCTGTGGGAGTTAGCCACAAGCTTGGAGGTGACAGAGCGGGGTGGGCAGGGGACCAACCTGCTGCCGGCCTTGGGCATGGGGTGTGGATTCCCCGGGTCTGAGGGTCCCCCATCCCTGCTTTCCCACGTCGGCCTCCTCCAGGCCGCCACTGCCTGCCACCGGCCGAGGCTGCCGGCCTGGCCAGTACTGCAGGCGCTGTGGCCTGTGGTTGGCACCCCACCCTTCTTCACACTCTGGCCCTGACTCCCAGGCCCCTTTGGCTCCAAGCCACTCTGACTTCATGGCCACTGTTGGCAAGCATGGGTCATGGCCTAGCACCCCCAGGGGTCACCTCAGCCCTCCAGAAGTGGCCCCTGAACCCGCAGGCTCCAGGACACCACCCTGGAAGAGAAGGACATGTGTCCGCACTGCAGGGAGGGCAGCCAGGGGGGCTGAGCCCCAAGCACGGCTGCCTCTCCAGGCCTGGGGGAGGTCGGGACGCGTGTGCAGTACTTCCCGTTACTTGCTTCGTCCTCAGGGACTCTGGAAGAGGGAGGAAAGTGCTGGGAAGCGTTTTGAAAACCAGTTTTCCAAAAACAGCAGGGAGAGCGGGGGTGAGGGGGTTAGGCGATGCCCAAAGTGTACAGAGTTGCAGCGAGAGTCTTTCCTGTGCCCCCAAAGCCTGGCTGGAGGGCTGGCTCTTGGAGGCTGGCTTCCCCTACAATAACGGGGGGGCTGCTGTCTCCACAGGAAGGGAGGGGGTCGTGCCTGACCCCCTCCCTGCCCTGCCCTGCCCCTTCCTCTAGGCTCCCAGTGCTGCCCCTCTGAGCAGTTTGTCTGAGGGCTCCCCTGTGCACCTGGCACGGAGCCCACCGAGGTCCAGCGGTTGTGGGTGTGGCCAGAAGAGCTGCTTGTGGGGGGGAGAGCAGGCATCTCGGAGAAGGAGGAGGGGGCCAAAGAGTGGCACTCGGAAACCGGCCCCAGTTCGGGGAGCCATCGGGGACTCATCGCAGGCGGTCAGAGCTGCTTAGGAGTGGCTGAGACCTTCGCGCCCGAGCGGGGTCCACTGGGTCTCAGGGAGCCTTTCTGTGGAGAAGCCCCCCGCCCGTGAAGCCCCCCGCCCGTGGCCCAGCCGCTGTGGTCTCTGCCCCTCCAGGAGCACGGGACTCTCCCAGGTGAACACCCTTCTTCGGGAACAGCTGGGGCACATGAAGAGGGCCAACGACGGGCTGGCCGAGGAGCTGGCCAGGACGACGGACAGCCTGCTCCATCTCCGGAGCGAGCTGGAGCGGAGCGAGGCGCGGCGTCGGGCGGAGAGACAGGTGCCTTCCTCGCTTCTGCCCGTCGGCAGGGGCCGCCTGTTTGGCGCTTGTGGCTGGTGGAGGGGCAGGCAGTGGGGACCAGGACAGGGTGAATCGGTCTGGCTGTGGTCCCTCCCGGGGGCACGGCCTCGGACCTCTGGTCACCCGTGTTCGGCACTCGGCTGGGCCCCTGCCGTCGACTGAGTGCGGGACGCGAGGGCAGGGAGACCCTTTCTTGGGAAAAGGCAAGCGGGACCCCAAGATCAGGCCTGGAAAGTAGGACGAGGTCAGAGCCAAGTCCTGCCCTGTTCTTGAGAGAGAAGGTGGTCTCCGTGGGCCTGACGCCTTGCCGTGTCCTCACTGCAAGAGTGGGGGCCGCACCGTTGCTCCCAGCCCCTGGCCGAGGCCAGCGGGGCCCCCGTGGCCGTGCCTGATCACAGTGTTCTGAGTCCCCAAGTCCTCGGGGGCCAGGGCACAGTGCCACAGCAGGCAGTCACTGGCGGCGAGCTGCACCACCGGGGTGCACCAGGGCAGACGCTCGAGGGAGAGGACGCCCGGGCCTCCCCACCGCTGGGCAGGTGAGCACTCACGCTCCGATGCGTCACTGGACGCGCGCCCCGGAAAGGGGCGTGGCCAGGGGCAAGGCAGGCCTCTGTAGCTATGGCCATCCCTGAAGGGGTGCGGGTGTCCCCACAGCCTTCCCGCCGTCCTCTGCGGGTGCCATCGGCGGGATGCCGCCCAGACTCTGCCTGCAAAACGGCCTCCTGCAGGGAAAGCAGAGGCCGAGGTGGTCCCTGGGGGCCTGGGCCTTAGGCTGGCCCTACACAGACATCCCTCGGCAAGCCCCCCGGAGAGGGCCGTCACCCTACTTCCCTCCCAGGGGCAGGAGGAGGGCCTCCGTGGCCGCTGCTCCCCAGAGGCTAGGTGGGCCCTCCTGCTGCGTAGCACGGAGGGCACCCGGCAGGCCGCCCCGGGTGTAACAGAGGGAGTGTGTCACTCAGAGGGCCATTTCCATCATCACGGGGGAGCGGCTAACGGCAGGACCCCCCTCCCCCCGCCCCCCCTCCCCCGTGAGGCAGGGGGCGCGTTGGAGGTGGCCCCTCCTCCTCCCACTGCAGGCTCGTGACCCCTGGGTGGAAACAGCGGCCCTGGATGACGGGTCTCAAGTTCGGTTTGGCATTGGTTCCTCAAGGGTCTTTGTTTCCGCCTTGTCCTCGAAAGGAAGTCTCGCTGGTTGGCAGGTGTCTTCTCTCAGTACTTTAAAGACCCTTCGTTGTCTCTGGCGTCCAGCGCGCCCAGCGCTCAGCTCCCGGTGCCTCTGACCCCGGCGGGCTCCTCTCCCGGGCGGTCTGTCCTCTCCCCTGCTCTGACCTCACCGCTCTGCAGTTTCACGAGCACGCATCCGTGTGCAGATTTCCTTCTGTCCGTCCTGCTTCCGGTTCACCAGGGTTCTGTGCCTTCCGTTACTTTTGGAGAGCAGCCCTTCCCTCTCCGAGCCCTGCGGTATGCTTGCTTTCTCCTCCCCGACGTGGCCCCTCCATCCGCAGGTGTCTGAACCTTCCTGTCTGATTTCTTCGTGTCACCCCGTTTATATTCTAGATAAATTCTTCAAATCCCTACCCGCCCAGCAGTTGTGTCTTTGGTGTCCAATTTCTGTTAAACCTGCCTAGTTTGCTTAAATTCCAAATATCACGTTTTCATCTTTAAGAACTCTGGTTGATTCTTTTCCAGATAGCTTACTCTTTTTTTTTTTTTTAATTTTTTTTAATGTTTATTTAGTTTTGAGACAGAGACAGACAGAGCATGAGCAGGGGAAGGGCAGAGAGAGAGAGGGTGACACAGAATCCGAGGCGGGCTGCAGGCTCGGAGCTGCCAGCACAGAGCCCGACGCGGGGCTCGAACTCACCGACCGTGAGATCATGACCTGAGCCGAAGTCGGACGATCAGCCGACTGAGCCCCCCAGGCGCCCCCAGATATGTTACTCTTCACTCACTTGTTCCAGCTCCTCGTTTACTTGCTGATGCAAGTTCGACAGTCCCGTTCCACGCTGGGTCGGCGGTTCCGGCGTCCAAGTTCTTTACGGGCTGATTCTGTTGCTCTCGGCAGCTCTTAATCTTAGTGCCGTTCCCTGGTGTCTGCAGTGATTAAAAAATTTTTTAAACCGAAAGCTGCTTATTTTTCTTGGAACTTTGTGAAAGTTCTTCGAAAGCGGAGTGGGTGTGGTGTCTTCCAGAAAGGATTTTTGTTCGCTTCTGACAGGTACCCAGGTGTCTAACGGTCTTTGGACCTGGTAGAATTGAAGCAAATTTTCAGCCTGAGTTATTTTAAACTACCAGGTTATGTGAATTCAGGCGGCGTGTGGTTCCAAATCCAGAGGAAACATTTCACCTTCCTGTCTTACCATCCGGGCTGCTGTCACGGAACACCACAGACGGGGGGGGGGGGGGGGGGGGGGAGGGGGGGTGCTGTGTTGCGCTGATGTTTGTCTCTGACAGTTCTGGAGGCAGGAAGCCCACCATCAAGGTGCTCCAGGACCGTTCAGTGTGTGGTGCTCCCCTGGTCATAGACGGCCCCTCCTCCCCGTCACCTCACGCAGTGGAGGGCGAGGGAGCTCTCTGGGGCCCTGTTCTAAGTGCACTGACTCCATCATGATGTGGAGTCCGAAAGCCCCGCCTCCAAATACAGCCCCAGCAGGATTCGGTTTCAACATAGGACCTTTAGGGGACACGAACGTTCTGTCCACTGCGCCTCCTCATATGTCCTGCGGGCAGGGCTGGGAGCGCTCTCGCGTGTGGGTGTGTGCACGTGTGTGTCCTGGCCAGTCAGCTCTGGCAGCCTACAGGGAGATCTCACTCACGAGTGTGGGCAGACGTCCCCTTCGAATGGGCCCCAGGCTTTCCCGTGTGTCCCCTGAGCCCCTGCGGTCAAGGAGGCATGTTCAAGTTGCTCAGTTTGGCCAGAGGCTGGCTGCCGCTGTTCCTCTCGAATTCCTGACCTCTCCGGTTCCTGGCCTCAGTGCTCCCTGCACCTGGGCCGGCCCAGCCTGCCGGAGTGCTCCCTACCACATGGGCCAGCCCAGCCTGCCGGAGTGCTCCCTGCACGTGGGCCGGCCCAGGCTGCCTGAGTGCTCCCTGCACCTGGGCCAGCCCAGCCTGCCCGAGTGCTCCCTACCACATGGGCCAGCCCAGCCTGCCGGAGTGCTCCCTGCACATGGGCCGGCCCAGCCTGCCGGAGTGCTCCCTACCACATGGGCCAGCCCAGCCTGCCGGAGTGCTCCCTGCACGTGGGCCGGCCCAGGCTGCCTGAGTGCTCCCTGCACCTGGGCCAGCCCAGCCTGCCCGAGTGCTCCCTACCACATGGGCCAGCCCAGCCTGCCCGAGTGCTCCCTACCACATGGGCCAGCCCAGCCTGCTTGAGTGCTCCCTACCACATGGGCCGGCACAGCCCGTCCGAATGCTCCCTGCACGTGGGCCGGCCCAGGCTGCCTGAGTGCTCCCTACCACGTGGGCCAGCCCAGCCTTCCCGACTGCTCCCTACCACGTGGGCCAGCCCAGCCCACCCGAGTGCTCCCTACCACGTGGGCCAGCCCAGCCTGCCTGAGTGCTCCCTGCATGTGGGCCAGCCCAGCCTGCCAGAGTGCTCCCTACCACATGGGCCAGCCCAGCCTGCCTGAGTGCTCCCTGCACGTGGGCCGGCCCAGCCTGCCCAAGTGCTCCCTGCATGTGGGCCAGCCCAGCCCTCCCGAGTGCTCCCTACCACATGGGCCAGCCCAGCCTGCCTGAGTGCTCCTTACCACGTGGGCCGGCCTGCCCTCCTGAGTGCTCCCTACCACATGGGCCGGCCCAGCCCTCCCGAGTGCTCCCTACCACATGGGCCAGCCCAGCCCTCCCGAGTGCTCCCTACCACATGGGCCGGCCCAGCCTGCCTGAGTGCTCCCTACCACGTGGGCCAGCCCAGCCCTCCCGAATGCTCCCTACCACATGGGCCGGCCCAGCCTGCCTGAGTGCTCCCTACCACATGGGCCGGCACAGCCCTCCCGAGTGCTCCCTACCACATGGGCCGGCCCAGCCCTCCCGAGTGCTCCCTACCACGTGGGCCAGCCCAGCCCGCCCGAGTGCTCCCTACCACGTGGGCCGGCCCAGCCCTCCCGAGTGCTCCCTACCACGTGGGCCGGCCCAGCCTGCACTCAGGAAGGTATGAAGTCTGGAATCTGATGTAGTTGATCGCGGTTCTCGGGCGGCCCGTCCAGGCATCCGCTCCTCCGTGTTCCTGGGAGGCGTGTCTGATCCCTGCTCTTTGTTGAACACCATGGGGGTTGGGAGGCGGGAAGTGAGTGCACAGAGGACCCAGCCCCAGGCACGAAGGGGCTTTCCCTACGGCAGGCATTCAGGGCTCTGGGGGGGACCTCGGAGGTGGGGCCAGGACCGGGGGGATCGGCAGCAGTTCCGCGAAGGACGGGGAGCGGTTGGGTGTTGCGGGCCGGCAGGAGGTGGAACAGCGTGGGCGAGGCTGCTGTGACAGGCAGGGGGCAGGGGGAGCGTGAGAAAGCACTGGGCGTGCGACCAGCTCTCTGGGGGTCCCGGGGGTCAGCACTCGGGACACAGCCCAGGGACGCGGAAGGTGGTGTGGAGACTCAGGACCCCTGGGCTTCAGTTAGTTCCGTGAAAGGCTGGTGTCGCTGGCCACACACGGCTCCGTCCCGTCCTGCCCCCCACTCTCCGCTCCTCGCCCCGCAGTCCTGCCGTGGCCTCCTGCTCCCCCATTACTCCCCAGTTCACTCTGCCCGGTCTCCGCGGGCGGCTTCCCCACGGCCCCACTGTGAGCTCTGAGTGGTAGAGGCTCCTGTGTCCCTGGACATGGTAGGGGTCCCCCTGAGTAAGAGCGGCTGTCCTGGTGCTAGAGGCCGAGGGGAAGCCGGTCCTACCCCCCCACACACGCTGGGGGTGGGTGGCTGCTGAGGGCCCCCCAGTGCCTCCCACCCCAGTGGGGAGAGCAGGTTGGGTGAGTCCCAGGTGGGGGCAGGAGCTGGACGCGGCCCCCTCCCCAGGTCCGGGGCTGGGGTGGGGAGTGAGCTCTGCCCCCCAGAGCAGGAGACTTGTATTATTTGGGAAGATGAGCCCATGGGAAAGGGGGCCGCGGGCCACAGGTGTCGTGGGTGTGCTCCCCACAGAGGATCCGGGAGAGGGGCTTGCGGAGGGGGCGGCGGGGCTGCAGGCGGCGCTCACCTCGCACGCCTGAGGTGGACTCAGGCCTCTCGCTCGCAGAGCCGGCGCACACGCGCGGGGTGCTCCCGGGACTTCCTCCTCCTGTGGAGACAGGCCACGGCGCTCCGCACACAGCTAGCCGAGCTGCGCACAGCCGCAGAGAGGTACCGGCGTGGGGCCCACCGGACAGTGGGGGGTAGGGTGTCGGGACCTGTCTGGACCTCACATTGGCCCCACGGGTGCGGTGAACGGGGGGGAGAGGCGGGCGGTGGGGGAAAAGCATGAACGGACAGACCAAGATGGACGAGGGTGCGGGGGAGAGAGGGCCGCAGGGCAGGCCAGCAGGGGGCTGCTGCAGAGGGGGCATCAAGCTGGGGAGTTTCGGGGGCCTTCGGATCCCTCTGGCACCTCACACAGGTCTGACCTGGGAGGCTTGGGGTACAATTCAGCACGGGGAGACCGAGGGTCAGAGGGTCGGCGTCCTGATCGAGGTGGACAGCCTGCCCTGTCTGGCCTGATCCAGCCCCTGCTCGCCCTCCCCGGCTGTGGCGAGGGGACCGTGCACGCCTGGTGGGAGCTTCTCCTGAGGATGGCAGGGGCAGGGTCGCAGAGAGCAGGCCAATGGCCTTCCCGAGGCTCAGTGGGGGGTGCTGCTCTGGTCTCCCAGGGGTCTCGCCGACATGCGCGCGGAGGTGGCCAGGACGGCCGGGCGCCTGCAAACGGCCTGCCTGAACCTGGACTCGACGCTGCGGCTGGCGGCCAGCAGTGCGGCGGGCGCCCTGGAGCAGCGGCTGCGGGACCAGGTGCGGGAGACACTGCGGCTGCAGGGCCGCTGGGACGCAGAGAAGGTGGCGCTCCAGGCCAGGTGGGTGCTGGCAGCCCCGAGGGTGGGTGGAGGCAGGGGAAGGGCCACCCCACCCCGGCCAGTCCCCCGGGCGGCTGCAGGCCGGGGACTCAGGCCCCTGGCCCGTGCTCGGCCTCGCCTCCTGGTCCACACTCTGGATCCTGCTTTCCCCCGCCGCGCTCACGGTCACAATCATCCCGCTGGCGGCGCCGGGACGGTCCCGGGACGCCGGGCTCACGCGGCCCTAACGCACCCCCAAGGCCGAGGTACGGCTCCGACACCCGAGGGTTCGGCGAACACTGCAGCGGGCGTGTTTGCACTGTTCCCTGTGGGAGCCGGCCGGTCCCCAGAAGGGGAGCTTTCAGGCCGCAGAGCACAGTCCTGCAGGGGTGGCCGCTGCTTTGAGGTAGACCGTGTACGAAGCTGAGGCAGGTGGAGGGGCCCCTCCTGGAGTCCGTGAGTAAGTGTGCAAGGGTCTGGACCCGGAACCCACGTCTGTGGCTCAGAAATCTCTTGAGAGCAGCTTCAGCAGGAAACGGGGGACAGCTCCCCAGGGGAGGCCTCGCCTGCCGGCCCCGGAGCACAATTCCACGGAACGAGGGGTCTGGGGCTCCCTTGGCCACAAACGCCTAGCAGGCTGAGGGAAGAAACCTGTCAGCTGGGTCAAACGAACCCCAACCCGGCCCCAGAGGAGCGTGGTGGCAGGGCCCGGGGACGCCAGATGCCCCAGCACAGCCTGCAGGGCCCGAGCCGAGTACCCTGGGGCCACAGAGGGGAGCCGAGGGTCGTTGGGAAGAAGGTGGTTCCCGGGAAGGAAGGGACAATAACGTCACCTGTTGTTAGACTTATGTGCTGGAGGTGAGCCAGACAGAGGAAGCGGCTGGGCCAAGGGCCCGGGGTGGCGCTCGCGTCTGCTGTGCTCTAAGGACGGGCAGGGCCTCAGGAAGCCACTGGCCATGAAGCTGGAGAGCAGAGCCAGGGCCAGGGTGGGGCCTCGAATGCTGAACTCTCACTCTGCACTTTGCTGCAGAGACGGGGGGGCCACTGAAGGTTCTAGAGCAGGAGAGCAGCGTCTGATCAGACAAGGGACTGAGGCAGCCACAGCACGGGGGCGGATCTGCACGCAGCCGGGCATCTTCAGGGCCCGCCTCTGCTCTGGGCTTGGTCTCTGCTCTGACAACCCTCCCCCCGACCCCCAACTTTTCTCCAGACTCTCTGAGCAGACGCTGCTGGTGGAGAAGCTCACAGAACAGAACGCGAAGAAGGAGAGAACCATGTCTTCCCTCAAGATGGATGTTCAGAAACTGGTGCGTGGGGCCGAGAGAGGCAGGTGCAGGGCGGGGGTCCGCCTGCCGGCCCCGCTGAGGCACCTGCTCCGGCCGCAGGAGTCCCGGCGCAGCGGAGGCCAGCTGGCGGTGGGCGCCTTGGAGGACGAGGTGGAAGCCCTGCGGCGGGTTCTGAAGAGCATCACAGAGGTGCGGGCCCACCTCTGTCCTTCCCGCGGGGAAGCAGAGGGTGAAGCGTGGGATCCCGATGGGCCCGGCTGAGCCCCGACGTGACCTGGAAGTCGCCCGTGTGGCCACGGCCCTGAGCTCTCTCCCCTCCATCCCTTCCTCTCGGAACCCTGAAGGTGGCCCAGGCAGACGCAGGGAGCCCGGAGCTGGCGTGGAGCAGCGACCCTGAAGCTCAGGAGGCACAGGGCCACGCCGCGCTGCAGGCTGTGCACACGGCCATCGAGAGGCGGCGGCAGCTGGAGCAGGTACGTGGCCTCAGCCTGCGGGGCCCCGGAGGCGAAGCTGGGGCCTGGCCTCCGCCGAGCACAGCTACGACACCCAGGCCGGAAGTACCCTTACGGGGCCTGCCCACACCCGCCCTGGGGCCACAGCAAGGGGGACCTGGGTGCCACAGACGGGAGCCAGGGGTATTTGAGAGGGTCTCCACACGGCCTGCCCCCAAGCCCTCCAGCCCTAGGGAGGGGGCTCCTGTCTTAAGTGCATCTTTTCTGGGGGAGTCCGTGGTCTGGAGGGACTCACGCCGCACCCCCTCCTCGGGACAGGAGCTGCGCCTGCAGCTGGGGTCCTCCCAGGAGGCGGCGGCCAGGCTCCGGGAGCAGCTGTCGGAGGCCCGGCAGGAGCTGCAGGCCTCCCGGAGGCTCCAGCAGGTGCGGACGCAGGAGCAGGTGCGGGAGCACGAGGACCTCCTGCACGAGCTGGAGGCGCAGAGCCACGAGGCGCAGCTCTGCAGGGCGTCCAGCGAGCTCCTGCGAAGGTGAGCGGAGGCCTGAGCAGGGCGGGCCGGGCAGTGCCAGCCTGGGGGACGCTTCCCACGTGAGGCCTGCCCACAGGAGACAAAGAGGGCCCCGTCCCCAGGACAGAAACTGCTCCCGGCAAGGCCACCTCCCCAGCCTGGCCTTGTCCCCGCAGCCCCCTGCCTGCTGTCAGTCCCCTTTCCCTTGTCTGGGGCCATCCGGGCTGCCACTGCCCAGGGGGAAGCTTTCGGAAGCCCAGGCTGAGCGTGTGCCCTGCACCCCCAATGTGCAGCCCGGCTCCGCTTCCTCGCTCTCTCCCACTTCCCGCTCCTCCCGGCTCCCAGGGCTCCTCCCGGGGGTCCCACCCATCCTTCAGAAATGGTCCATATATCCCTGACTCCCTTCTCTCCACATCATTGGGGTGGCCTGAGAGCCCTCCTGGCGTGTCCTGTTGGTCCGTGGCCTATGGTGTGGTTGCCTTCGAGGCTTTCTGGATGCTTCCATGCACATCTGAACATCTGACCACCCTGGGGTCGGTGGGAGTGGGGAAGCGTGGGACAGGACTCCCCCAGGACTCATAGTCCCGAGTGAGGGGCAGAGACGGGCTTCCCAAATCCATACCCCGCCCGAGCTGGGCTGCGGGAGGCCAGCAGGCTCTGGCGGGAGGAGCAGGAGAGCTTCCGAAGGAGCCCTCTTCACCCCTGGGGGGGGCGGGACAGCTCCCCGGGGGAGGCCCCTTCTCCGGGGGGCCTGACTGCCCTCAGTGCTGGCACAGGAGTTCTGAGAAAACCTGAGCCCCGGCACCCAGGGCAAGACCAGCACAGGAGCTGGGGGGGCCTGGCTCGGGAGGGCGTCTGCGGAGGAGGCTCTGGAGGGCTGTCGCCTTCCCAGGGGCAGGTGAGAGCAGGGGTGGGGAGCGCAAACCACGCCTCGAGCAGGGCGAGGCTGATGCGGGCCATGGCTCTGAGGAGCAGAGGGCAGTGGGGGCCCCGGGGGCACTTAGCAGGGGGCACCGCCTTCTAAGCCCCTGGCTTGGAAGCGCTGTTCTGGCTGCTGGGGGCCAAGCTGCAGCATCCGCGGACAGGTGGGCAGGCCCGGGTGGGCCCCCCTGCCTGGGGGAGGGGAGATCCAAGGGGCGCTAGGGAAATAGAGGCTTCAGGGCCCAGGGCCTGAGGGGAAGCAGCTGAGCTTCAGATTCCCGGGCGATGGGTGGCAGCAGAGAGGGCTGCGGGGCAGCTCCGCGGCGAGCACAGCTCTGCACATGTGCTAGGTGTCAGGGCCCGGGGCCCCGGCCAGTGCGAGGTGAACGGGACAAGCGGATGTGGCATTTGGGGAGGTGCCAGGCAGAGACAGGCTCCCTTCCTTCTGGCCGAACGCTGCAGGGACTAGCTGAGCTTGGCCCCTGGTGGCAGAGAGCTGAGCACAGAACCCACCAGGCGGCAAGGCCCTTGCGAGCTCTCAGGACTTGCGTATCCTCCAGGAGGGGACGGGCGGGCCAGGGGCCACACCAGTGCGGCAGGCTGGCCTGGGGCCGGAGGTTCTTGGATCTCTCTCCCTCCCCACCTCGCTTCCCCAGGCTGCCTCCCCAAGCAGCCCCCGGGGTGGGCGCCCACCTTACTCTGCCCACACTCCTGGCACCCAGCCAAGGCTTGACTATGCCCGGTGAGTGGCCCTCGGCTCCCTTTCCCTGGACCTCTGCCTCCCCCGCTACCAGAGAGAAAAGGGCTCTGGAAAGGGCGGTGGAGGAGATGAGGGGGAAAGCGGCCGGTGGGGACGCAGAGAAGCAGAGGCTGGAGGCCGAGAACGCGGAGCTGCACACGAGCCTCCTGCTGTGGGCGGAGCAGAAGGCAGAGCTGGTGCGGCTGGCCGAGCGGGGCGCAGGGAGCACGAGACCAGGTGGGCCGGGCCGGGGGCCCCTCGGCCTCGGTGTCCCCGGCCACCAACAGGGCCGCTCGTTTCCCAGGCTGATCTACAGGAGAGGGGGTGCCTTCGGGGACCGCAGGGACGCAGTGGTCTCCAGATTCCCCCCATGCCGGGCCGTCACCCCCACACCCACAGACCTGCTCCAACCTCCAGCCCCAGACCTCCTCCCCACCCCCACCCCCACCCCCACCCCAGGGGCATGTCTACCACCCTGGGCCCGGCAGAGGAGGGTGCCACGAGCCGTGCGTGCGTACACACACACACACACACACCCACTCCTCACCCAGGGGTCAGGGTATGGACCAGGAACACCCCCGCACCCCCCTCCAGCCCTGAAGCAGGACTCAGAGCCTCCCGGCCCTGCAGGGGCCCCATGAGGCAGCCCATTGTGACCCTCATCCTGCCCTGAGGAGACCTCACACTGTGATTTCTGGACCTCAGTCAGAGGCTCCTGGAGCAGTTGGAGGAGGAGGTTTGGGAGCTCAGGTTGGAGTTGGTGTTGGCCCAGGAGGCGCTGAATTCATCCCGATTGCTACGGGACATTTTGGAGAGGGAGACTGAGGCTCTGCGCAGAGCCCTGGCCCAGGTACACGTCCATGCCCGGCCCCCTGCCACCGTCTGCTCCGGCCCGCCTCCCCAGTCACTTGTCTCCTCCCTCTCCTGAGCCCTCAGTCCGTCCCCAGAGTCCCCAAAGCCACCTGCGGCCTCCTGGGCCCCCGGGCGGCGGGCACCGGCCCACCCAACCTCCCTCCCCACCCCCCCCCGCCGACCACTAGCCACACCTGCTTCTCTGTGCCGTCTCCCTTGGCCACCCCGTCACCTCTCCTGGCTGCAGCCTGACTAACCCAGGGGGCCACCGTCTGCCTCAGAGGCCTCCCCACCCTGTCCGGCCCAGAGCCACAGCTTGCACACCTTCAGGAGGCGGGGCTCGCTCCCCACCCGGCACCGAGGGCTCTGCCCGGGGAGCGGGGGAGGGTCTGCCCGGGCCTCCAAAATTCTCCTCCCGAGGCCCCCATCCCTGTGACTGCCACCCGCCCTCCCCGCCCTAGGCCGAGTCCCACAGCACGGACCTGGAGCTGGGGGTGAGCCGGCTGACATCAGAGGGGCAGGAGCAGGGGGACTCCCTGGCCAAGATGGCCGCCCTGACGGAGGCGCTGGCTCGGGACAAGGGCTCCCTGGGCCGCCACGTCCTGCAGGTGAGGCGAGGGCCCAGGGTGGCCGTGCGGCTGCTCCCGGGGCCGCTCTCGGGGCCCGGGCCCCCCTCGCGACCCCACGTCTCCTCCTCCTCCTCCATTCCCGCGCAGAGAGCGGGTGTTGGGGGAGCGGCCCAGAAGCGCGGGGGAGACGGCCAGGCCCGCGGGACTGAGGGGGCTCGGGGCGCTCGGGCCTGGACATGGACTCCTCCCTGTCCCTACCGGCGGCAGCTCGAGCAGGTGCAGGACCAGCTGTGGCAGCAGCAGAGGCCTCTGGAGCAGGAGCGGGCCGACCTGGAGCGTCTGGTGAGGGCGGAGCAGCAGCTGGGGGCCTCCAGGCGCCTGGAGGAGCACCTGCGAGGGCAGTTGGAGCAGGTGAGGCATCGGGGGCTCCGGCTCCCACCCCGCACGGCTTTCCCTGCCCCTCTGGGGTGTGGAGGGTCACACGGCACCTTCGGTCCAGCTGGCTCAGGGCACCGGGGACTTCCGGCTGCAAAGCTGACCGACGTGGCTAGACTCAAAGCTGGCATCGAAGCGGGCTTCCAGGAGGTGGTGGCAGCGGCGGCAGAACGGGGGTGGTAGAGGGTAGACACAGTGGGGTGGGGGGGATGCGGAGGGTGCTTACACGGGGACTGTCCCTGACCCCTGATTTCCACACGCTTGGGGGTCATGGTTACCCGCTTTGTCTCGTTTTCTCCTCCCGGACCACGCCCCCTCTTGCCATGGGCTCGTTCACTGTCGCCTGTGTTCTCGCACCTTCCGTGGACGCCAGGCTCTGGCCCAGCACGGGCTCTGGGGAGCAGCACTGGGGCGGGGTTGTGTCCCTTCAGTCCCAGCGTGGGGCCCCTCATGGAATCCCGTGCCCGCAGCCTTGCGCCCCCGGCAGTGGCGTTCAGACCGCGTGTCCCCCGTCTCCTCTGGGACTGGGGTCAGCCTCAGTCAGTGTCTCAGGCTCTGTCCCATCTCTTCCAGTCGCCCATTCCCCCTTCTTTCACTAAAGTGAGGTCTGTGCTCAGGGAGCCAGTGTGCGGTTCAGCGAGTCGTGACGCACCGGGAGGTGTGGACGGTCCCCCCAGGGCCCTGGGGTCAGCACCGCCCAGGCAGCCTCTACTCTGCCGTGCTCGCCCCCGCGCCGGCCTCGCCTGTGGCACAACGGACCGTCTCGTGTCCACCTTCTCTCTCGGCAGGATGTCTTTGCGAGTCGTCGTGTTGTTGGGTGTATCAGGAACCGGGGGGCGGGGGCCGTCGACAGCCCAGTAACGCTCCGTGTACAAATAAGCCACGTTCGCGTCCCCCTTTGCTCGCTGCTGGGCATTCGGGTTGTTTCCGGTCAGCGGCTGTAGTGAGCAAGACCGCTGTGAACACTGGTGCCCAAGGCACGGACATACTTGGGGGTGAAATTGTCGTGTGCTCGGTGTGTGTCGAGCTTACTAAGAAACCGCCGAGCACTTTCCAAATCGATCGCGTTACTTTAGTCCACCGTCAGCAGTGCGGGGGTGCGGGGGAGGTTCCGGCTACGCCTCAGCCTTGTCGGCGTTTGGCATCATCCAGTTTTGCCTTTTAGCTCTTCCGTGTGTGAGGTTACGTGCCGTCGTGGTTTTGACTCACATTTCCTGGAGAGCAGATGACATCGAGCATTGTTTCCTGTGCTTCTTGGAATTTCGTATACCCAATTTCGCCAAGTGTCTGTTCAAGTCTTTTGCCCGATTTTTATTGGGTTTTTGTGTTTTGGCTACGGACGTATAGGAATTCTTCATGTATCTGAACACGAGTAGTCTGTCAAATGGACGTACTTGGAAGAGTTAACTTAATGTGGTGACTCGCCTATGCATTTTCTTAATGTTGTTTTTGATGGACAGAAAATTTTAACTTCGGCAAAACCCAATTTGCCAAGTTTAAAAGAATGGATGCCTGGCGTTTTCTAGGTACTGTCTGAGACTTTTCCGTGTGGCCCTCGGACAAGAGAAGACCCTCCTGTGTTCTCACCTCGCTCTTCCACGTGGGTCTGTGATCACTTCACGCTGATTTTTCTGTATGGCAGGGGCTCCCAAAGTGTGTTCCCTAGACCAGCGGCAGCAGCGCCTGGGAACAAGATAGAAAGGCAGATTCTTCAAATGCCCTGCTCAGAACCGACGGAATCAGGGGCACTCGGGGGGCTCAGTTGGTTAAGCATCCAGCTTCGGCTCAGGTCATGGTCTCACAGTTGGTGAATTCAAGCCCCATGTCGGGCTCTGTGCTGACAGCTCAGAGCCTGCAACCTGCTTCAGATTCTTTGTTTCCTTTTCTCTCTGCCCTCTCCTTGCTCACACTCTGTCTCTCTCTCAAAAATAAACGTTAAAGAAATTAAAACAAAAAAAACCTCTGACTGAATCAGAAACTCCAGAATGGGTGACAGAAATCTGGATTTTCAGGAACGCTCCGGGAGATTCTGATGCACATGAAAGCGTGAGGACCGCAGGTATGTCGTGTGCAGTAGGCACTGAAGTCTGATTTTTCAGACTGATATCCAACTGGTCAGCACCAGGATGTCCTTTCTCCCTTGAATTGCCTGAGCGACTTGCTGAAAGTAACCCTATCGTATATATATGTGTATACGTGCACAGAGCAGAGCGTTGATCCGTGCAAATCAATCTGTTCGTTCTTTCACCGAAACCACACTGTCTTGGTTACTGTAGCCTTTTAGGAAGTCTTGAAATTAAGTAGTGTGCCTCCTCCAATCTTCTTCTTTTTCAAAATGATTTTGACTGTTCTAATTTTTTTTTACATATCCATATACCTTTCAGAATCAGCTTGTGCATTTTTGTCCCCCTCCCAAAACCCTCCTAGGTCCTTGACTGGGATTGTGTTGACTTTACAGGTCAGTTTTAGAAGACCGGACACCTTCTTGACATTGAGGTGTCCATCCACGAAAATGTGGTATCTCTGTTTCTTTCTTTGCTTAATTCTCTCAGCTGTGTTTTGTGCTCAGTGTAGGGGTTTTGCACACATTTGATTACATTCATTCTTGAGTTGGATATTGTGAATTGCCTTATAGTTTAAATTTTATTTTCCTAGTGTTCATTGCTAGTATATAGGAGACAGTCTCATCTAGGAACTCTGAGTCATGTGACCTTGACGAATTCACTTGTGAGTGCCAGGCTTTTACATGCTCGTCATCGTGGCATTTGTGAATAGCCAAAAAAAGAATAGTTTTAACTTTCTTTCTGATCTTGGTGACTCTTATTTCTTTTTCTCTCGAAGCACTGACTAAAGAGCCGCGGAACAAAGTCGAAAAGAAGGGTGAGAGAGGCCGTGTTTCCACGAGTCCCAGTCACGGGAAGGAATTCTGTCCTTCACCGTCACGGACCCTGTTCCCTGTAGGCTTTTCACGGACCCCCTCATTACACCGAGGGCGCTCCCTTTCATTTCTAGTTGCCGACAGTGTCGGGGTTTTTTTTTTTTTAATTATAGATGAGTTTTGAATTCTGTTTTTTTAACTTTTTTTTGTTAATGTTTCTTCATTTTTGAGAGAGAGAGAGAGAAGAGAGACAGAGAATTCAAAGCAGACTCCAGGCTCTGAGCTGGACAGAGCCCGACATGGGGCTCGAACCCACAAACCTCAAGATCATGACCTGACCCGAAGTCAGTGCCCAACTCACTGAGCCACCCAGGCACCCTGAGTTTTGAATTCTTTCAACTGCTTTTACTTTATAAAATGATCATATCATTGTTCTCGTCATTCTGTTAATGTGGTTAATTATAGGGGCTAATTTTTTTAATGTCTCGCCAACCTCGCACACCCGAGATAAAGCCTACTCGGTCATAAGTTAATAGCCTATTTAAAAATTTTTTGTATTCAGCTTAATAATATTTTGTAAAGGACCTTTGCTTTGATATTCACAAGAACTATTGGTCTGTGATTTTCTTTTCTTATAGTGTTTTTGTCAGATTCGCCAGCAGGGCCTCATAAAAGTTGGGAAATTTATTTCTCTCTTGAACATGTTTTGACACTGGTGTTGTTTCTTCCCTACATGTGAGTCGAATTCACTAGTGAAGTCATTTCAGCCTGGCGTTTCCCTTGTGAGAAAATTTTTGATGAGGAATTCAAGTTCTGAAACACACGTGGGGCCACGCAAGTCCGTTTACTTGTGTGGCTGTTCGCTCCTCTGCTGTCTGTACCTTCATTACCATGCAGCTCAAGCTATCTTCTCATTCCCCGTGTGATTTCTCTCTTGGCCTGTGACTTATTGATGTACGTGCATTGCCGAGCTCCCTAACACGGGGATTTTCCTGTGTTTGGAAATACCTACTTGTTACCAATTTCTAATATAATTGCATTGCGGTCAGAAAACATACTCCATGTTATCTGAATGGATGGAAGGTACTGAGGCATGTTTTCTGGCCCCGCACGTCTTGCTGAGCTTCCCATGCCCGTGTGAGAAGGGTATGCACCATGCCACTGCTGGATGCGGAGTCTGTGAGTACCAGTTAGATTGAGTATTGTTTAAATCTTCCATGTCCTCACCGTTTTGGGTTATTCGTTTGTCTTACTTGTTTCATATATTTGTTTTACTTGGCTGGTTTTTTTTGTCCCCTTGTTTTAATAATTAGTGCAGGATGGGCGTTAAAATCTCCATCTATGATCGTGGGATTATCTGTTTCAGCCTTTAGTCCTGTTCATTTTTGCCTCATGTTTTGAACTCCTATCACTAGGTGTATACACATTTAGTATTTCATGTCTTCATGATGCCTTGACTTTTCATTGTTATAAAACATTTCATCTTTTCTCCTCTTTTTCTAGATACCTACTTTTTGTGATATTGATTCAGCCACACTGGCTTCGTCATGCTAAGTGTGTTCATTACATATCCTTCCATATGTTTAGTTTCAATTTGTCTGTGTCTGTATATTTAAGGTGTGTTCTTGTAAGAAGCATACTGTTGGGGCTTGCTTTTATTTTTACTCTGACAGTCTCTACCAGTTAGTTGGAGTGTTTGTACCATTTACATTTAGTGTAGCCATGGATCTGTTTGACTGAAGCATCTTGGTATCTGTTTTTTATTTATCTCGTTAAAAAAACACTTTAGATTCCTCCCTTCTGGCCTTTTTTGAGTTAGTTGTGTATTTATGTAGTATTCCATTTTATGTTCTCTGTTGATATTTCTAAGCTATACTTCTTTTCCTTATTATTTTAGTAATTACTCTAAAATTATGATATCCATTGTTCATACTCAAATAATATTTTACTACTTCAAAAACAAATTAAGACCCTCCCAGCAATGTATTACATTTATCCCTCTCATCCTTTGTGCTGTTGATGCTATGTATTTTGTTTCTACATGTGCTTTTATAAACCCTGCTATTGTAGGGTTCACAAAAACTAGGTATCTAGAAAAATAGGAGATAAGAGGGAATGTTTTATAACAGTGAAAAGTCAAGGCATCATGAAGACATGAAATACTAAATGTGTATACACCTAATGACAGGAGTTCAAAACATGAGGCAAAAATGAACAGGACTAAAGGTTGAAATAGACAATCCCATAATCATATTATTAATATTTTTGCATTAAACAGTCACTTTAACTATACACATACAGACACACATACACACTTCAGTTTTCTGGCAAAAATCTTTATCTTCATAGGTATATTAAGTATAATCTTTTTCAAGTCTTTTCTCTGATAACTCCAACTGGATCCCCTAATGACTCTCTATTGTCTTTCATCTTTTGATTTTCAGTCATTTGGTCTTGCCTCCTGATATGCATAATAGTTTTTATTGAATAAGACTTTATGTTTTTTTGTTGAGACAATTTGAGGCTCTAAATGATATCAACTTTCTCCAGATGGAATTTGCTTTTGATTTTGGAAAATCAAATCCGTTTTACCCAGTCCTGGATCAAGCTTATTTGTAACTGGGTTCAGTCTTCTGTGAGGACCAATCTGTTTCTGGTGCAGCCCGGGGTATGACATGGCTCTCCCGTGCTCCTGACTACAAGTGTTGGGTGTTGACCAGGGCCTCCATCTTTTGGTGAGCCCTAACTGCAGATTTTGTTTTCTCAATTCTGTTATACTGCCCGAAGTTCTACCTGACTTCTCAGACCCTCAGCTGCCATTTCTCTTCACGTTCATGGTCCCTTGACCCTGTACTTCTTGGGAGTTATTAAAAAAAAAGGCAATACAATAAAAAAAAAACAATATGGAATCTGAGTATCCCCTCCTCTCTGATGTTTTTGCCTCTCAAGCCCCAGCTGCTTTGGTAGCTTTGAGCACCAGGTTAGGTCTCCCTAGTCTTGTAAGCTCACTGAAACCATAAGCCAAGTTCCCGGCCTTTTAGCCAAGGCTTTATCCATTGCTGCTAAGGCTCTGGGCCTTGCACTGCTCAGGAGCTGGCGGATACCTCAAGGAAAGTATGTGACGGGTGTCGGGTCCAGTCAGATCCACGTCTCCTTGGGTCTTGGCCACTTGGCATCTCTTAGGCCCTCATTCAGTTATGTTGGAGATACGTCGTATAGATTTTCTAGGTGTTCCAGGTGAGAGGGTTGGTCTTCAACAACCTCCCTCGCCACTATCAGAAGCAGAAAGTCCTGGTCTTTATGTTTGAAGAATAGTTTTACTGGCTGTGGAATACTAGGATAGCCATCATATCCTTCAGCATTTCGATGAATTCATCCCACCATCTTCTGACTTTCATGGTTGCTGTCTGGAAGTCAAATGTCAGTCTTATTGTTACCCATTTTAAGGCAATGTGTGTTTTCCCCTGATTTTAAAAGATATATTTCTTTATCTTTGGTATTTAGAAACTTTGGTATATTCTATGTGACTTTTTGTTTTGGTCTTCACCCTAGTGCAGGATTTTGGGTCATTTCGAATCTGGGGCTCGATGTATTTTATTAGATTTGGGAAAATCTTGTGCAGTGTCTGTTCTTATATTCTCTCTCCACTCCTACTGTGACTCTAATTGTACATATGTTGGACCTTCTTACCTTGTTCTATTTGCCTAATACATTCTATTCTGTGTTCTTCCTCTTTTTTTCTCTTCATGATTCAATCTTAACACATTCTTTTGTCTCTCTTCCAGACTATTAGTTCTCTCTTCTGTCTAAGCTGGCATTGAACTCATATATTTACTGATTTTGATTATTGTATTTTAAAATTATATTGTTTATATTTAGTTTCTAGTTCTGTCGTGAAATTTGGCATCTTGCCATCTATCGTCTTGAACATTTAATCACAGCTATTTTAAACTCTGTGTCTGATAACTCCAAATATCTAGATACCCAAGGGGGTGGGGAGACATCCGGGTTTATTTTATGTTCTTACACGTGGTTTTCGTTTTTGGTCTTGTTTTTTTTTTTTTGCCATATGATCTTATCTCTCGATATGCCTGGTGGTGTTGATTAAATGCTAAATATCGTAGGTAAAACACTATACAAATAACTTGAGGATCTCGATGATACTATTCTTACTTTGGTTCTGGCAAGCAGTGAGGGTAAACGATCACCGTTGTACCTGGATGAAGGGATTCAAACCCAAGCTTCAGATTTTATGAGAGGTGGTCTGTTCCCAATTCACCACCACTGCCAGGGTGAAGTGCTGCGGTGAGCACGACTCAAAGCTGCGGTGTTTGTTCAGGCCCCCCTGCCAGGATGGCTCTGGGCTGCAGTTCTTGCTCCCCTAAGGCCAGAGCACTGTCAGAAGCTCTCCTTGGCTTCTCAACTTCTCAGCCAAAACTTTTAAATCAGCACATTCTGAAGAGAGAAGAGATAGCGGGTGGCGGGCCCGTTCCGCGGTTTCCCCTCCTCTGAGGTCCCAGCCGCCTCGGCAGCTGTCTGAGGCTTCGTGCAGATTCCTGTGTCGTATTCTGTCAAGATTCTTGTGATGTTCTTGACGGAAGTGTTGGTCTGCAGCAACCTGGTCTTCCACCACCTTCTGCTGCCATCGCTGTGATGTTTCCTGCCCCCTGGACCCTTGTGGGCCGACCAGGTTGCCATTCAGACCAGCAGCCGCCTCCTCCCTGGGAGAGCTCGGCTCAAGGACCCCTCCGTCATGGCTCCAGGAGCGGGGACCCCTCTGCTGTGAGCACACACACATGGACTTCTGAGTCCAATCTGTCCTGTGTTCACGCTCCTCCCCGCCCTCTCCTCCATGCCATTCTGCACAAAATTGCTTCTTTTCCCTTAAGAGGCCCCTCCTCACCCTCCCACTCTCTGCCGGACTGTCCCGTCCCCCTCCTCTAGGTCACAGGCAAGAAGCAGGCCCTGGAGGAGCAGCTGGCCCAGAGCCTGCAGGACCAGGAGGCTCAGAGAGACATGCTGAGGAAGATCTTGAAAGAAAAAGAGACTCTGTCTGAGGAGCGGGCCCAGCTGCTGGCCCGAGAGGAGGCCCTGGAGCGACAGGTCCAGCTCACAGCTGGGGAGGCAGCGGACCTCAGGTACCGGGGGCCCTGGGAGTCGTAAGGCTCAGATGGGCAGGCTGGGCTCGCGTGCCATCCCCGAGGCCAGGCAGGTGTCGGCCCCAGGGAACCAGGAGGCTGAGGGCAGGGGCGGAGTGAGCTTCGAAGGCTGGCAGGGACCCCTTGCAGGTGAGAACGGGGTGCCCTGCAGGCCGGCGCCTGGTGAACTGAGCTGGGCCCATGGCCTCCGCCCAAAGCCGAAAGCTGGTGCCTTCTGTCAGCAAACGTGTGGGCTGTCTCGGGACCATCTAAGTGTTTTTGTAGAAAAGGTCTCCGCCTGGGACTCCAGGACCTCGGGGTCACCGGTCTCAGCTCCTGAGCGTCCTCACAGACAAACCTCCTTCGCGAATGAGAGCTCGCGCAGAAATAGGACTGGAAAAGCTAAGCGAGGCCTGCTCCGGGTCGGCGTGCCGGCCTGGTGCCCCTGCCCGGGCCCCGCGGCTGCCCAGACGAACAGGCCCCTCTCACCTGCCAGTGTTTGCTGCCCGGATCAGGGACAGAGGCCGGGCAGAGGCCTGGGCAGCCCGGGATCCCCCCCGCAGCTCGGCCCTGACCACTGGGCCTGGGGCCTCTGCACGTGGGCAGCCCCGTGGCCCCAGACAGTCACCTGCTCATTAAACACACTTCACAGTGACCGGTCTGAGCTCCCGGTGACAAGGCTGCTGGGAGCTTGTCCTAAGTCTCATACGCCGGCACGGGGTGCCTGGCACCCACGCGTGTGTTTATCGGGCTGGCTCCACGGGGCCGGAGGGGCTGAGCACTGCAGTGTCACGGCCCCCAGGTAATGTCGACGACCTCCGGGAGCAAGAAGTCTTGCTTCAGCTCTTTGCTTCTCCCGTGGTGGGCCGACGGCAGAGGACCCCGGGTTTCGAGTCCTCCGGCCCCCACACCCAGGCCGCAACGAGGCTGCAGTGCCAGGGACCCGTTCTCAGTTGAGGGGGCGATGGCTCGCTCATCACCCCGAGAGGCGGAGGGAGGGCCTGCCTGCGTCTTGGCGGCACCTTGCCGCTCACGCCGGGCCGCTCACCGAGCCTCTGCTCCAGGAGGCTGAGGTGCTCTTGAGCTCCAGCGGAAGGAGAGGCTAGACATACCATACCCTTAGGTTCCCAGCCTTCGGGGCGGAAGAGACTTCTGGTGTCTGAGCAGCAGAGACCACTTCTCCCAGAGGGGACCAGGCTGCTGTCTGGGAGGAGGTGGGTTCAAGGTGTTGCAAAGAGCATCTCAGGCAGCAGGGGTGCTCACACGGAAGCGGGGAGCAGGGAACGTGGGGTGCTTACTAGGATGGGGACCGGAGGGGGCACCGGGATATCAGAGCAGTGAAGTTTCTGGGCTCCGCAGGCAAGAGCGAGCCCCGGATGGCGTCGGCACGCCTAACCCCCCACGAAGGTGGCAGCGACACACACAGGGAGACTGAGGCAGGGTGGGCAGGGTCCCCCGTGGCCCGCGGCCCTCCCCGACCCATCGACCTGTGTGGGGTTACGTGTCTGCCGGCTGTGCGTTCAATGAGTATTTGCGTTTGAGTGTTCGTGGGGGGTGCACGTGTGCTATTTGGGTGGCGGGTTTCTTCACGGCGCATCCCCCGCGAGAGACCGAGTGCGGTCACGACTGCAGCGTGCTCGCTGGCTGGTTGGCGACCGACGGCTGACCGGTTGTCCTCTGACAACTCCTTCAGGCCACCTCGCCCCCCCCTCCCCAGGAACGAACGCTGCTCTGAGTTGCAGGTAATTTCAGCCTTAGAAGGCTGCAGTGAGCATCCCTGTGCGGGCGGAGCTGGTGCGGGTGTATTTGTAAAGAACCGACACTTGGGAGTGGACTCGCTGGCTCAAAGATAGGCGCACTTTAAATTCGAAATTTCCCAGCCTCCCCTCCACCAAGAAAATGGTCCTCACACCCTTGCCAACACTGAGTATGAGCATTATTTAGAGTTTTGCCAATCTGATGCCTGGTCGGTAACACCGTGTGGGTGGGATTTGAATCTCAAGTACGAGTAAGGTTGAGCAAGCTTATACGTTCATTCCCCTTTTGTGTTTTCTTTGTGAATAACAGTCATTTTTCTCATTTTTCTGTAGGATCAGCTGACTTTCTGTCATTGCTTGGTAGGAGCTCTTTGCATAGGATGGATATGAACTCTTTGTCCCTTGTCTTTTAAGTTGGTTTGTGAAATCTTTTCTGCATAAGCCCCTAACCCCTTTAAGTGTATTCAGATCTGCTGGCTTCTTTATTTTTGAATTCTGGCTTTTGTGTTTTGCTTACGAAGTTTATAAAATACCTTTCTCTGTTGTTTCTATGGTTTTTATAGTTCTGAGTTATTTATCTGTTTTTGTGTTTTGTTTTCATTTAGTTTTTTAATCCGCCTGAAAGATTATTCTGTGCAGGGCCTAATTTGGTTTCAGAGATTTAAAATGCATGATGGGGCACGCCCGGATGGCTTAGTTGGTACATCGCACTACTCTTGATCTGAGTCATGAGTTCAAGCCCACATTCAGCGTGGGGCCTACTTAAAAACAAAAAGAGTTAAAAAAAAAAAAAAAGAATGAGACATTCGTCCTGTTTCTCTGGTGGCTGAGGAGCCCGGCCTTGCCGGCACCGCTCCGCTATGGAGGGAACGGGCCCCGCCCCGTCCCTCCCCGCAGGACCGCCCAGGTGACCTTCCCGCTGTCTCGTGACTCTCTGCAGGGCTCAGAGTCACTCCGCGCAGAACAGCCTCTTTGAGACCCAGCAGCTGGTGAGGCAGCTCCAGGCTCGGCGGGAGCAGCTAGAGGAAGAGGGCCAGAGCCTGCGGCTCGCTCGGCAGGCCCAGAGAGGTGCGTCTCAGCCGGCTCTCTGCCCCTCTCTCCCCTCAGTGGAGCCCAGTCCCCAGATGTGCTGCTCACACACCCCAGTGCCCTGAAGGGGCATGAACACAGGCCTGGAGCTCACGTGGCTGAACGGGTCATGCCGCTGCTGTCTAGGAGGGACGGGCACCACCCTGCCAGCTTTCAGTGCCGGGCCCAGGCGCAGACCTGAGCTGCGGCCACAGGGTCACACGGTGGCTCCTCCCCCAGCCCCCGTGCTCCCTGTCCAGCCTAGCGCTCTCCACCTGGCCCCCATGCTCCCCACCCAGTTCAGGTGCTCCCCGCCCAGCCTCCGTGCTCCCTGCTGAGCCCCCCTGCCTTGCATGGGCCTGGCCAGAGCCTATACAAGGCGAGAATTTAGGACACACACGCTGCAGTGGGGCACGGAGTGCATTGTCCCCGCCGGCTCTGGCAGCCTCCTCAGGGCAGGTGGCTGTCACTCCATGGGGCCGCACTCCGCAGGGAGTCCGTGAGGGCCACGAGGGGTTTCCATGCTGTGGGCTGGTCCGTGATGCATCTGTCACTTCACAGTGGAGATCCAGCAACTTAGAATCGCATGGGCAGCCCGGGAGACAGAGCTGCAGGAGGACGTGCGGCAGCTTCAGCGCCAAGTGGTGGAGCAGGAGCGCGACCTGCGGCAGGCCCTGGAGAGACAGGCGCGGGCTCACCACGAGGACCTGGCTCGGCTCCAGAGGGACAAGGTCTGCTTCCGTGGGGCCACCAGCTGCCTGGTCACTTCCTGGGAGTCTGCCATGTCCCAAAAAGCAGCAGACGCATGGGGGAGGGAGCCTGGGAGACAGGGCAGCAGGCAGAGGGGCCCCAGCCGTACCGTGGCCGGGCCCAGAGGGGGACTCCTAGTCCACGCGGGCGGTCCAGGGCCTGGAGCACGTGAGCAAGGCGGCTCTCCCCCCCACAGAGGAGGCCAGACCTTGGGGTGGCCGACCCGGCTGCAGTCTGAGGGCCGGCAGCCGGAGGGCACTCCATCCTCCATCCGAGCTGTCCACTGGTCGCAGGCCCCTGCGAGGCCCTGTTGGCACATTACACGTCTAATGGACCTGGAGGCTCGGGAGAGGTTTCTGGGCCATCGTGTAGGGACGGCAGGTGGCGAGACCCAGCTCCGGCTTCACTGTCACTGTGTGAGACAAGGGGTGTTTAGCTGACTGCAGCAGGCGATTCCTGGGGTCCTGTCCTACCCTGACGTCCCACGGACCAGGTCTCACTCGGGACCACAGGTACCTGCTGCCTTCTCACGTCGTGACCTATGCAGTCTTCACAGCCTGTCTCTTTGCGTTTGCCCAGGAGTCTCTGCGTCTGTCGCTGACAGAGGAGAAGGAAATCTCAGCTCGCCGATTAGAACAGGAGAAGCAGCTGGTAGCACAGAATGCAGCCAAGAGGGAGGCTCTAAAGGAGGAAATGCAGAGCCTAAAGCATGAGCGGGATGAGAGTCTCCTCCAACTGGAACACGAGATGCAAGAGGTGATGGGGAACTGTGAGGCAGTGGGGAACCCTCAGGCCCGCCGCACTATGCCTTCTCTGACCAGAAGGAAGGCTGACCTTTCCAGATCACTACTATTGCAGCTTCCGTCTTCCACAGCAGGTCCAGTGGACAGACATCCACCCACCTACTTATCCACCCATCCATCTATCAGTCCATCCATCTATCCATCCATCTATCATCCATCCACCATCTATCCATTCACCCACCAATCCATCCACCCATCCATTCATCCTCCCACCAATCCATCCATCCATCCATCAATCCACCCATCCATCCATCCACCCACCCATCCGTCCACCCATCCATCCACCCATCCATCAATCTATCCACCCACCCATCCGTCCATCCATCCATCCACGCACTTGACTGTCCCTCCATTCATTTGTCATCATCCATCCATTTATTTGAATATATATCCTTCTGTCTATACACTTAGCTCTCCTCCCACACACATGGCCATCTGTCCACATACCCGATTTTTCATTCACACACCTAACCATACATCTATCCATCAATTTCCTTAAACATGTATCGACGATCCATGCCCTTGACCATCCCTCCATGCATTCATATGACCATCCATCTATCCAGCCACTCACTTGACCATCTGTCCATCCATTCACTTAAACATCCATCCCTCTATCCACACACTCGGCCTGCCCATCCATATCCACCATCCGACTCTGTGTCTGACCATCCACCCACCTGATCAGCCAGCCAGTGTACAGAGAACTGACTGAGCACAAACATGGGAGCTGGACCCTGTCGGACAGAGTAAAAAGGCCCCACTGACCCAGCTGGGGACAAGGACTGCCTCTGGAGGGATGCCCCTCCCTGAGCAGGGATGTGGAATCAAGAACACAACACACGCCGGCGGAGGCTTTAGTGCCCAGTGTTCTGCTACCGCTCCTCCTTAGGGAGGCCCCCTGACCCTCACAAGCATGCCCCCCCAATCATGCCAGGCCCTGTCACGGAAAGAAACGGAGAAGAGACAAATGAAGGAAGAGCTCTTCAGAGCCATGCAGGAGCTGGGACAGGTGCGGCAGGAGGCCCGGAGCCAGCAAGAGCAAGCCGAGGTGAGCCCTGTGTGCCCAAGCCAGACACTGGGGACCCAGCCTGGCCACTGCATTGCCCAGCAGGCTCAGGCAGACCCTCAGATGCACCCCTTCCTTCCTGGTCCCAGGGACACAGCCCCCTCTATCCTGGCCCCCCTGAGTCTCAATTTCCTGCAGAGAATGTCCAGGGCTCCTGCTGGGAGGGGACACGGCCTTAACGGGAAGGAACGGCCCGGTGAACCAAAACTGGCTGCGGGTGGGGGCTTCAAGAGCCAGTCCCCACGCCCCAGCAGCAGGCCCGGCCAGAAAGGGGCCAGAGAGGAGGGCCTGGCGAGGCCGTAGCAGAGGAGGGCAGGAGCCAGCCCTGTGCCCCTGCCAGCCCCATGGACACCCAGCCTCGCCTGTCTGTGCACTTGAGATGCACTTGGCAGAATGGAACTGCAGGACACGTGCGTGAGGCCTCTCGGGGCCGGCTCATTAGAGAGGTGCGGCCGAAGGAGAAACCAAGTCCAGAAAGGCCACCATTGTGCCTGAGGCAGCCCCTCACTGAAAAGGACACCGCAGAGGGTCCCCAGCCGAGCTAGGAGAAAGGCATCCCTGAGGGACGAGGGACAGGAGAGACCCCTGTAGGCAGCTGCCCACAGGTACACTGAGGCTGCCTCGGGCAGCCAGCTGGGGTCACCTGGGGTTCCAGACTCCATCAGGAGCCCGTGTCCGGGGAACAAGGCAGAGAGCAGCAACTGGGACTCGGAGCGGGGGCGGCGACCCTGGGGGACCTGTGTCCCCGCCCCGTGGGCGGGGCTGGGCCCCTTGCTGCTGTCTCTGGTGGGGGACCTCAGCCTGTTTATGAAATGCAGTGCAGTCCCACCAGTGTGGGCGAGGTGGGGATGAGCCCCCCACCCCCCACAGGCAGAGGCGGCCAGAGCTAGGCCCACACGGGGAGCTCAGGGCGGGGGCCGTCTGCAGCGGAGTCAGGACCACAGCCAGGGGGCTGGCACTGAGCAGAGGCCAGCAGGGAGCAGCCCGGAGGCACACGGGGTGCTTCTCACACCCCCCCCAGAACGCAAGGAGCCAGCATGGTCCAGGGCAAGGCCAGGCCAGCACCTCGTCCCTTCTGCCTCCTGCCTGTGTCCTTCCAGCTCCCGTCACCTTCGTTTTTAATCCAAGAGACCATTTTTCACCATTGTCCCTGGTGTGTCCCAGCCCCAAGGTCGCAGGGCGAGAGTTCCACCGGGGCTGAGTGAATGCCTCGGCGAGTCAGGGAATGCGCACATGGAAGGAACACGGGCCTCGGCGCCTGGCCCGGAACTGCCGTCTCGAGCAGGAGCCGCTGTCGCTGACTGCACCTGCTCGAGCAGCAGCGGGCACTGAGAAGGCCGCCTGGTGGGCGCCGGACGCAGAGCCCGCAGGGCCTCGGGGAGGCAGGGACAGGCGGTCCTGTCCCAGGGTCACTGTCAGCAGGAAGGGGGCTGCAGTTACGGCTGGCCGCCTTCCACCCCTCCCCACCACCGCCCGACAGGGTCCCTCTGAGCACCGCCACCTGGAGGGGCTCCTGGCACCCAGGAAAGTCTTGTCCGAGAGCCCCTCTCCCTGGAGCCCCCACCCTGCTCTGTCGCAGGCTGGCCGGCGCTTCCGTGGGCACAGCTGGGAGGAGTGGGGGGCCCATGGGGTGGTGCCCTCCTTCCTCCCATCCCCACCGAGCTAGCCCCCTCCGTGCCACTCATTGTCAGGGAACCAGGAACCCTTCCCCAGGACCCCAGGAGCCGACCCCCCAACTCAGAGGGGCCTGTCAGGAGCCTTCCTTCCCTCCCGCGGGCTGAGTCCCTCCTGGACTGGGGACGGCCCGCCAGCCAGCGGGGCACTTCAGCCAGCTCATTAAGGGTCGTTTTGGCCCCTTGGCAAGGAAAGTGGGAATTAAGACCCACTGAGGACGGAAGGGGAGGAGAAAGGCCCACTGAGGAAAGCTGTGGGGCGACACGAGAAAAGCCCCTGGCAGCACCCACAGCCGCCTCGGGGGCTCCCTAGCCGGGCCCCCACAGCCGTGCTGGCTGATACCTGTCAGTGCGGAGCAACGGCAGGGGCGGGGGGAGGAGGCGCCAGTGAGGTTCCTTCACCACGAGCAGGAGGCCAGACCTCAGAGGGTCCTCGGGCAGAACCCAGGCACCTGTGCCCCCGGGACACGAAGCCAGCTCCATCCCCCACCCTCCTGGGGCCCTCGACCACCGTGGGGCCCGCGCAGGGGCGAGGGGAAGGGTCCTGGCCGGGAAGCTGGGCTGACCTCGGGTTCCGGGGAAGCAGGTGGTGTCCTTGTCCACAGACAAGGACAAGGAAAGCGTCGGGCACCGCTTCCTAGCCTGGGGCCCAGGGGACCCCCAACTCCTCCTAGTGCCCACCAGGCAGTGCTGGAGAGGAGGGTCCAGGGGAGCAGATTCGGGCCAAGCTCAGACCCAGATGAACGCCTGGGCTGCCTGAGCGTGGATGCGTGGTCTCTGCAGGGGTGGCCTCCATCCAGGAGGGTGCAGGTGGAGCCCCGTGGCCCCTTTCCTGCACGTCTGTGGGCACTCACACATTTAGGCTGGCAGGGATTGTGGGCATCCCTGAATGCCACCTGCCTATTTGAAAGTTCAGGAAACCAAGGGCCAGACTGACTGAGGGACTCCGGCGTTCGCCTGGGCTTGGGGACGTGGCTGTCCTGGGACCCAGCTCCCCCCTTCCCCATTGCCGCCATGTCTTCTGAGCCGGGTCCACCTTTCTGGCCTACACTGATGGGCAGGGCCCCAGAGAGGGGGACTAGAGGCACCTCGTCTTGGAAGGGTGAGCCCCTGCCCCGTGTACTGACCGCAGTGGACACCCCAGACCACAGGACCATGGGCTGGGCTGCCTCTCCCAGGCCCGAGTTCTGGGCCTGAATGCCGAGCACACTGCCAGGCCGAAGGGGTTCCAAAGTCAGCGTCATTTGAGGGCAGGGCCTCTCTCGTTTGCCCAAGTGGCTGTTCTTTCCCCCTCAGCGGGGTGGGCCACAGCACCACTCCAGGCTTGAACGAGGCCGGCACTTGAGGCCCTGGCTGGGTCCTGCTGCCACCCTGCCCTGGTCTGGTGGCCTGGACACCCCGAAGGAAAGCATGGGTGACAGGGCCAGCCCCTCCACGCGGGGGGACCCCCACCTTCCGTCGCCAGGTCCCCTCGGAGCCCGGCAGTGCTGGCACCAGCAGCGGGCAGCATGGGAAGCCTGGCCTGGGGCCTTGCCCTCCTAGTGCGGCCCCCGGACAGCGGTGGCTATCACCCCCGCCGCTCAAGCCTTGGGCCTGCTCCGATGCCATGGCCAGCTTGCCACTCTCTCCAGGCCACCATCAGCGCCATGGCTGCGGAGCTGAAGGCCCTGCAGGACCAGTTTGAGGATGCCATCTCCTCCCAGCAAAGAGAGGCCACAGCTTTGAGAGAGAGTCTCCGGGAGATGGCGGCAGAGAGAAGCGACGCTGAGAGAGAAGTGAGGGGGTGCCAAGAGGCGGGAGGGGCGCCCAGGGGAGGGAGGAGAGGTACCGGGAGGGGAAAGGGGTGCCAGGAGGGGGCAGGGGTGCCAGAGGAGAGGGGAGGGGTGCCAGGAGGGGGGTACCAGGGGAAGAAGAGGAGGTGCCAGGAGTGGGGGAGATGGTTCCGGGAGGCGGGGGTACCGGGAGGAGGGAAATGGTGGTGGGGGAAGGGGTTGCCAGGAGAAGGGGAGGGTGCCAGGAAAGCAGGTGTGACCTGAGGGGTGGGGAGGGGGCAGCCGGGCCGCCCCCTGGAGAGCCCTCCATCCTACCAGCCCCGGGCAGAACCCGAGTTCAGTGGTGCTGGCCGGGCTCTGCCCGCATGCAGCCTGACGCACGGACTCCGGGGAACCGGGCACTGGGCAGGGTGAGGCTGCCCTGGGGGTGCCCGGGGGTAGAGAGGCAGAGGTGTGGGGGGTTGTGGTGTTTCCCAGGGCCAACCGTGCGTGGACCTGGCCACGGCCTCAAGGTTGCCACAGGGGCCCCAGAAGCCAAGTGCCCGTGTCCCACAGTGGGGGACGGTCTCGGGCAGGGCAGGCTGGGCTGGGCCCCGGCAGGCAGGTGAGACTGGGGACGGTGTCTGGGGACATGCGACGGGCCCTGGGGGCCTGGGAGAGGGGAGGCCTGGAGGGCCCAGGGACTGGGGCCGGGGGGAGGGCAAGCCTGCACCCCGGCGCAGCGGGAGGACCAGGCGGCCCTGGGCCCTGCCCAGCAGGCAGCGCGCTGACCCGGATCCCCAGGGAGCACAAGCAGGGACCCTGCTGAGGCGGCAGCAGAGAGGAGAGGGGCTCCTCGGCCCTCCTCAGCCCCCCAGGGGCAGGCCCTGCGGTGGAGGGAGAGGGAGGGAGAGCATGATTTAACATGACAAGCTGTTTACTTTGGCCCCCAAAGAGAAAGGTCTCCTTTCAACAGATTTCAAAGTCAGGCCCGGTCAGCGACCACACGGGGAAGCAAACAAGATTTTTAAAACTGGGGGCTGCAGGGGAGGAGCCAGGAGACTGGGGGCGCATTTGTTCTGGAGAGGTAGAAGAGGGGACAGCACGGGCCTGAGAAGCTCAAGTTCCTGGAGGGGGGCCCCGGAAAGGGGAGGGGGCCCCCGGAAAAGAAGAGGGTCCCCAGAAATGGGAGGGGCCCCCAGAAAGGAGAGGGAACCCCCAGAAAGGAGAGGGAACCCCCAGAAAGGAAAAGGCCCCCAGCACAGGAGTGGGGGCGCGGGAGGCTGAGGCGAGGGGGCGGGAGAAACCGGGCCAGGGAGCAGTGGCCCTGAAGAGCCTCCCAGGCGCCAGGCTGGCCCGGTCGCCATGGAAACCATAACGTTTTTCACAGCCTTTAAACTGAAGGGATGTCCAGGCTTCCCTCAGCGCTGCCTGGAGCCCACACATGCGCCTGCACACACACGTGAACCCACTGCACGGTGCACACCCCTGCACACACGTGTACACACACGCACACAAGCGACAGTGTACTATGCGTTTACACACACGCACTCCTATGTGGACACGACACTCACGGGGAAGCACACGGGCACTACGAAGCACACACAAATGTGCGACAAGTCGTACCCACAGCTCTACGTGCACTTACATGCACACACATGACGCACGTGCGTGGGCACATGGGCATGCGTGTGCGTGCACACGGACGTGCCGGTGCACATGCCACACGCACACACTTGCTTGCCAACACGTGCACACTGAGCACACACATGTGCACTCACACACACACACACACACACAGAGGCAAGAGCCCCATACCAGCCCTCCCCTGCTTTCCCCTCAGGCTGTGCATGGCCCTGGAACCACCTCCCTGCAGGAGATTTCAAAAGACGCTGTTTATACAATTTCTAGTAAAGAAATAATTATTATAATCACATTAAGTGATTTGGCTGTAAAATTCCTGTGAAGAGAATGGTGGTTCTCAGGAGGCAGAGGGAAGTGGGTGGGGGTGCAGGAATGGGGGTGCGGGGGTGGGGGGCCCTTCTCCAGCTTTGTTGTGCTTGTTTTCATCTCCTCTGCCCTGGGAAATGAAAACAGTTCCCTTTATGATGGATAGGGCCTTTCGCTGGTCCTTGACCTTCTCGGCGGATTTTTGCTGAGCTCAGCGGAAACCGCGCTGCACGGCTGTGGCTCCCACATATGGGGGGTGGAAGGGGAGCGGGGGGCGGGGGCTCAGGCCCTTCCCAAAAACAGAACAACAACAACAGCGGGCGGACACGGGAGCCAGGCCGGCCAGGGGCCTGGACAGTGTCCCGCTGAAACAGCCAGCAACGTGGGGTTTGCTCTTGGCAGACCAGCGCCTTGACATGGCTCAGAGTTGCTGCGGCTTCCCCTCCGTCGGCACGCTGCCGGCCGCCTCCATCTCCACTCCGCCTCCTCCTTGGGGACACCCGAGCCTGAATGGAGCCCTCTCCAAGTGCCCGGGTCAGGGCCAGGGCGCAGGCCTGGGAGGTGGGAGACCAGAGGTCCCGGCCGAGCCTGGAGATCTCCCCACCGTAGTCTGGGTGCTGAGAGGTGGGCTGCCCCCTCCCTGGGTCCGCAGTCTTCCCCAGACCCTCCCTCCCTCCAAGGAGTCGGGGGGGTGACGCTGCTGGGCCGAGGCCTCTTGTGTCCCCAGGCACAGTGAGGAGGACCCCGACCCCACCCCAACCCAGCTCTGGCTCTCGCTCAGGTCCTGTCTTCACACAACCACAGAGTCAGCAGGCCCTGCCTAGAAGCCCCCAGAGGGCATTGGGGGTCCTGCTGTAGGGAGGACAGCGAGAAGGGCGTCCCATTCTGGGCCTGGAACACGTCTGGTAGGGTCAGGGGACCAGACTCATACCTACAGCCTCTCCCCACCTTCGGGTCAACTTTCAGAGGTGCAAAGCAGCCCGAGGCAGGGACCAGGGTGGACGTGGGGCACGTGGCTCCCGCTGGCTCCAGGGCCTGCCCAGCTGGGGCCTCTGCTGCCCCCACCCCTTGGGTTTAGGGTGCCCATGCTTCCGTGGAGCACTCTGTCCGGGGCACTCGTGACAGCGAGAACCTACCGCCCAAACAGCCAGACAGCCTGGCCCCAGCGACCTCGTGCTGCCAGAGGATTCTGAGGGCGCCGTTGCCCGGAGACCCACCCTCCCCTGCCTCCCACGTGATAGGGAGATGAGGGCCAGGGAGCGGGGGTCTGGAGCCAGGGCCACTGGCACTGCTGCCCACATCAGGGCGGGCAGCGGCCGCAGCACCACGGCATTATGAAGGCCAGCGGGCGGCAGCTTGGGGCGGGCCGTCAAGCAGAGGTGGCTGGACTTGGGAGGGGGCGGGGCAGATGTGCGGGCAGAGCCCTGTGCCACGCTGTCCCTGCTGTCCGGCGACCAGCATCCCCAGGGTCCAGGGAGGGAGCAAGGGGCGGCGCCAGGGCCAGCAGGGCCAGGCTGTCGCCTCCCTGGTTCTGGGACCAGCCCTCGAGAAGCACCCTGCACCCCAGGGGGCAGAGCCAGGCTGTCTGCTCTCCTTCAAGCACTCGGGCCCATAGGGCTTGGGGGGGGGCGGTGCGCGGGAGCTGCCGAACCAGAGCCAGAGGCCGATCCGCAGCCCCCAGTGGCCCCTACAGCTTCGTGCCCCTCCCCCAGGCCGGGAGGCTGCAGGCGCAGCTGGACGAGGCCCGGGAGGCGCAGGCTGCGCTGCGCCAGGAGCTGCAGGGCAGCGAGGAGAGCCTCGAGGGCCTTCGCAGGGAGGCCGCGGAGGCCCGCCGGGCGCTGGGCCATGAGGCCTGGGAGAAGGCCGTGCTGCAGAGCTCCAACGCCGAGCTGCGGGCTGCTCTCCGCAGGGCCGAGCAGGACAAGGCCAGGTACGAGCCCACGGAGCAGCCGTCCCGGGGCCCTCGCAGGAGCAGAGCATGTGGGACGTGTGGTGTGCTACTGAGGTGGGCCAGAGGGCGGGCGGACTCCCTAAGCTCACGGTGCCGGCTGCCGGTCAGAAGGCTCTACAGTGCCCACGTGTGAGGGGGACGCCAGGAGGCCAACGGACCTGTCCCTGCCCTCAGCGCATTCCCATCTAGCAGGCCACACAAGTCTCTGGTGGCCGGCAGGAGATGGCCAAGGGCTGGGGAGCAGAGGGAGGCAGAGGGGCCTGGTCCAGGGCCCTGGGAGGCCCTTCTGGGGGAAGGGGGGACTGCACGCCTCGAAGAGGGGCAGTCGAGGCTCGGGGCTGGCACTGGACACCGGGGCTCCGGGAGCGTGGCTGGAGCGTGGCTGGAGCGTGGCTGGAGCATGAAGAATGGCGGCGGGAAGGTCTAGAGTCGTGGAGAGGGGCACGGCAGGCTGGGGCCGTTGGGGACCTAGTATGCCGTTGGGGACCAAGGCGGCTCCAAGGAGGCTGGGCTTCCGGACGCCGGGGAGCCAGCGCGCAGGGGTGCCTCCGGCCGGAGCAAGGTGGGCGGCAGGAGGGTCTCTGTGGGAGATGCTGGGGCCCAGCCTGTGACACCCGGCTCAGTTTTCTAAGGTCCCAGGACAAAACAGAAGAGAAGGTGCTGGTCCTGGAGGAGGCCCGGGCAGCGGTCCAGAAGGAAGCCCGTGAGCTGCGGGCCAGTCTGAGGGAGGAGGAGCAGGCTGGCACAGATGCCCGCCGGGAGCTCCAGGAGCTCGGCAGACAGGTGAGGGCCCCGCCCCCACAGAGCTGCGCCTCCCTCCTCCGGTCCGGCTCCCCCAGGCGCCCCCGAGGCGCCCTCTGGACCGCAGAGCCCGAGCTCCGAGACACGGCCTCACTGGCCGTGCCTTTGGAACATCCGTCCCCACGCTCGCAGCCCTGGCCGGGGGCCCTGCTCAGACTCGTGGGGCTCCTGGCTGGATCTGCCCCATGGGGTACAGACGACAAGCCTCAAAATGAATGGCTAAAAACAACCACTTGGACGCTCACGGACTCTGAGATCAGGAATGCAGCAAGGCCGCAGAGGGCACGCCTTGGCTCTGCCCGGCGGTGCGTGCGCCAACAAGGCTCCACAGCGGGGGACCCGACGGCAGGGCTGGGCTCACCCTCAGGGGGCTCTGCTCTCCTGGTTGTCAGCTGGGCCCCTCCCGGTGCTGTGGCCGGGACTTCCTCCCGGCACGGCTGCCTCAGGGCTCAGACACCAGCCGCACAGTTTCCTTATCTGCCTCGGCTTCCAAAGTCAAGAGGCATTTCCACTGAGTTCCCTCGGTGTGGAGACGGCTCAGAGGAGGGCCTAGACTCCCCTCCTGGCGGGAGGCCTGTCCCAGCATCCGCAGCCATTTTTGTCGAACTCCTGCAGGCCGGGAGCGGTCCGTGAGGTGCACGGTGCAGGAGGCACCCGTGGCCCGGGGCTCCCTCCGGACCAGGCGTGTGCTGCACACCCTCCTTCCCCCCTCCCAGACCTCCTGTGAGGAAGGTCTAGCCCCTTCCTTTCTCGATGAGGACCCTGAGGCACAGAGAGGTGTGTTGGACCAGGGTCCCTGTGAGTGAGCGCCAGCGAGGAGCCCAGCCCGCTCCTTGCCCACAGGGTGTCCTGGCCTCAGAGAGGAGTCGGTCAGCTCCAAGGGCATGGTCTTGGAGGGCACTCCCACCATCCGCATCCCCCGTCGCCCACAACTGGACTTGACCCGAGTAGGGGGGCTGCCCAGGAGGAAAGCTCCCTCCCCGGGACATGCGAGCAGAGGCCGGGGTCCGGGAGGGGCCCGCGACCCCATCGCCGCCACCCCGCACTCGCAGGTGGATGTGCTGGAGGCTGAGAACCGGCACAAGAGCCAAGAGCTGAGCCAGCTGCAGGCCCGGTGCGCGCAGGAGCAGCAGCAGGGCCGGCGGGAGGCGCTGCACCTGCAGAGACGGGCCTCGGAGGCCGAGGCCGCCCTGGAGGCCGCCCGGAAGGAGGTAGGAAGGCCGCGGGGGCCGGGGAGGAGGCAGCGGCGCTGGCGAGGGCCTGGGATGGAGGGCCGCCCGGCCCAGCCTCGCCTGCGTGCACTGCGTGGGGCCGTCCGCTTGTCTCCTGTCCCAGGTCCCGGGGGACTGCGTGCAGCCAGGGCGGAGGGACGGGGCGCTGAGGGAACCAATGCCGTGACAGTGGGGTTCTCGTGCTTCAGAAAGGGACGGCCTTGCCCGGGCGACGTGAGGGTTCTGAGCCAGGGGACAGGGCCCCCCTAACGCCGATTCTCCAAGAGCCTCTGGATTTGGAGCCACCCCCACCCCCACACCCGCACGTGTGCTCCCACAGCCCGACCCGCACGCGCACGCCCACACCCTCCCACGAGCTCGCCCCCGCACGCACCTGCCCCCCAGGCCCCACACCAGCTCCACGGGCCCCCCGCGCAGGCCAGGTTCTGTCCGCTGCAGGGCTGTGCCGCACGCGGCCGGGTAGCCTGGAACCCACCCCTGCGCACAGCCTGGCCCGCGTGGTCCGGACCCAAAATCACGCGGTTGCACGGAGCACGTGCCATGCACAGAAAACACGGACTCTCTTCCCACGACCTGTGTGACCCTTGTGTGACCTCACGGCTCCTCACTTCCACTGCGAATGGGGCCGTTAGCATTGTGGCCACCGGACAGGAAACGGAGCGAGGCCTGGCCCTGCCCCTGTGCCAGGGCTTACGGTCTGGCAGAGGCTCTGTGGCCTCAAGCCGGGAGCCTGGCTGCCTCCCCCAAGCCCGACAGTGCCCTACAGGTGACGGTGACCCTGTCTGTCCCGTCGCTCACTCACGGGCATTTAGAGGCCCCATCCCAGGGGCCTCGGGGCACAGGTCAGGCCATGACCGGGGTGGTCTCATCGGGGACGACGGGACGGCCGGCTACGGAGGGCGGGAGGTCAGGTAGGGCCCCTCCCCGCCCAGGCCAGGCCGCCAGAGAAGACGGGACCGGGGCCCGGCAGAGAACCCGAGGGACGAGGGTGCCACCGGGGGGCCGGGGTGAAGCGAAAGGGTAGAAAGAGTTGCCCCAGGCCCAGAGAAGCCAAGGAGCCGCCGCCCAGAGCCCGGAGGCCCCTCCTCTTGGCCCGTAGGTGCTGCGTGCCGGGGGGACGCTGATTCACCCCTGGCGCCGCCCCTCCGAAGGCTATGGCGTGGCGTTGGGCCCCTTGAGGCTCCCCAGCCCCGTGTCGGGACGACGCTGGCCCAGTGTTTGCTAGCATGGGCCGCAAGCAG
>JAINVK010001003.1:0-67844 GCA_030068075.1 Paguma larvata
CCACGGCGCTGGGCGTCAGCAGCAGAGCAGCGCTCCTGGGCGGCGTGCGGGTGCGCGGAGCTCAGCGCCACGACGGAAGGTCGCCTCTGCCCAAGTCTCGGACCGAATGGCCCGTCACGAAGCTGCCGGGCCTTCTTTCTCTCCAGCTCCCAGAGGTCCGTGCCTGCCTCCCCCGTGGCGCCCGCGGACCACGGCTGCGGGACGTACAGCCCGCAGCTACTTCTATAACGGGGCTTGTCCGCTACAGATACAGGCCAGAGGGTGCCGGCTGAGGTGCCAGCCTTCCCCCCACCCCCCTGCACACCCCGTCCCCGAAGGGGCCTAGCGGGCCGCTTCCCCTCTGTCCTGGTGAATGCCGGACCCCGGGTCCCCAGGTCTGAAGAATGAGCACTGTCTCTCTCGATACACTCAGACGCATGGAACGGTGCCCACTGAGAAGGGACAGTGAGGCCTGGACCCCCAGGGAAACCCCGCAGGAGTGACCCCTCCCCCACCGCCCCGGGCCCCACGCCCACCCAGCTCCTCCCACCACCCCCGAGCTTGGCCGCCGGGAACTTCCCAGGCGGTCAGAGCCTCCCTCCTACCAGGCCCGCCATCGGGAGGGCGCGACAGGGGCCCGTGAGCATAGAAAGGCGGCCCAGCCTGAGGTGGAGCTTGGTCCACACCCACACCCTGCTGTGTCACGCCGTGTCCCCTCCCCACGAATTCCCACGCGGCGCAGACCTCTGGGTCACATGTTAACGCCACTCCTCCGGGTCAGGCACGGGTGGTGGGCGGGGGCACATTCCCACACATTCCCAACACGGGCTGCAGAGGAACTATTTCTGCAGGCAGTGTTAGTTTGAAGCGAGGGCCTTCTGGAACCATCTCGCTTCTCTTTCCCAGGCGGCCGCCTTTGCTCGGGCTTCCGTCCTGGACGGGCCTCCGGGGGCTCGGAGGGCACTGCTCCTCACGCAGCCCGCCCTGCTCCCCAGCAGCCCCCGCGGGTCACCACTGAGGCGCCCCGGCCCGACGGAGCTCGCCGGACACTCCTTACCAGCCCACATCCCGGAATGAGAATACGTGACCCAGCACATGGGTGGACTTTGTTCCAAGCATACAATTTTCGAAGCGTATAGAAATATGAAAATATATAAATTTTAAATCTACCATTTCCTTTGCTGTCTTTCCAAGCCTCAGAGAGAGGGTAGGTCACCTTTCCCTTCTGCCAAAGGAGGACCGAAATAGAACATTTTCCGTGGATTCAGGGACATCGGTGGAGACCTACGTGCCAACTTTCTCGTGTTTCACTCCGCACCCGAGTGTTTCCCAAGAGCACAGGGGGCCTGGGGACGAGTTTTGCCAGAATTTGTTTCCTCTGTCAACTTCCCCGTCATTGTAACCGTGACTGTTAAAACTCCATCTGGGGTTTTTATATCCGAGGTATATGTATGTATACCTTACAGTTCCTTGACACACTTTCGGGAGCCCCTTGCGCTGAGGGTGGTTTGGATAAAATTTCCAAGCAAGACGGAACAAGCGAACCAGCCCTCCACCTGGGCCGTGGAGGAAGCAGTTTCCAAGGAGCTGCTTCCAAGGGAATGAAGGCCCCGGGCGGTTCGTGGTGGACACGGGGCAGCTGCCCGGACTGCCTTCAGAGCAGAGACCCCTGTGGGCCGAGCCCCAGCCCAAGGGACACTCCTGGGCCGCAGTCACTCCCTGCCCAGGGGCGGCCCATGAGCAGTGGCCTCTGTGTATCAGTGTAGAGGCCGGGCCTCTTGCCTCCACCGGGCCCATCCCTGCTGTGTTCACAGCACAGCCCCCTCCCCGCCCCGTCCGGTGCCCCGTGCATCCTTCTCCTGTCCCAGAGCTTGGCAGGGCAGAGGTCTACCTGCTGCTGGCCTTTGTCCCTTTCGCCTCTTCTCGGTATGTTTTCCTGCCTGGGAGCAGGGGGTGGGGACCCCATCCCTGCCCTGAGCCCCAGCGGGCCCCTGGGGAGAGGACAGGAGAAAACTTCCCAACAGCGCCCGGCGAAGGTCTTTGTCCACTTTATTTTCTGCCAAGAACCAGAGTGGGAACATCATTTTTCTCTCGAATCTGGAATTAGAGGTTACCCTGCTCGGCCTTGAATCCATGGGCGGTGACGTGTCCTCGTTTCCCGCTTAGAACGCACACCAGCTCCTCTGGAATAACCGCGTCTCCGGAGGCTCATCTTGTGCCTTCGCCTAGGCCGTCCCCGTACAAATAGGTGCTCTTACTGTCACGCTGGCCTCCGCGATGGGAATTAAGAAACGGTGGGGGGGGGGGGATTCATGCCGGGACCATTCTAGGAATCTGTCGCCCAAGGCATAAAATTGAAAGAAGCCGCTGAAAGTCATTTCTGAGGTAAAAAGACTTCTTTGCGGTTGTTTGGAGGAAACAGAATTTCCAAAGACGGGACCAGCCGGGCTCTGGGTGGAGTGCGTCCAGGGCTGAGCACCCGCCCTCTGCATCGAACGTCCTGAGATTCGCACGTGGGAACGCAAAAACGCTCACGGCTTGGAAATGAAAGGAGTGTGGAAGAAGCGGGCAGGGACACCCAGCCACCGCAGCCCGGGCGCGCGGGTCTGCGCCCAGCCACCTGGCACGCCGTCGCCTGGAGGAGGAGGCGCCTCGACCCGCTCTGGGGGCTCGAGGGCAGACTGCTTTGTCTCCCAGGGACCCTGCTGGTGGCCCTCGAGGCTCTTTTCCTTTGATGAGCCAAGAATAGTCTTTGTTTAGACCCGCCCCCGCCCCCCCCCCCCCCGCCTTCCCCCCCGCCTTCCCGCGCCCCCCCCCTCCGTGAGCCTGACCTCTGGCCAGAGTGTCGACATGGGGCCGGGTGCATTTAATGCTTCGCACAGGACAGGCAGGCAGCAAGCAGCAGGAGACGGCCCACCGACTGGGTCTACGCCTGCACCCCCGGGGCCTCCGGGGACCGTCCGATGTCCTTGGGTTGCGGGGAGCTGGGGGTGCCTTTTTCCATTTGAGTTTCTTGTGGGAGCATCGTTCACTCTTTAAAGGGAAACAGAAGGGAATAAAGGCCCTGGCTTCTCCACCAGCGCTGACCCTGGTCCCAGGGCTCCCAGCCGTCTCCGTGGAGGCGTAGGGAGAGTAAGTTCCCTGCGGGTTCTCTGCTCCCTTCACAGAAGGACAAACAGAGGACCAGAGGGGAGCGGTGACCTGCGGGGGCCCCAGGGCCTGACCAGACGCCCTGCCACCCCCGTCCCTGTTCCCACCGTGGCCCACCCAGAGGAGAGCATGGCTCCTGGCTGTCCTGCTGGAAGCGCTGGGCGGGGGGAGGGGCAGAGCCGCCGGTGGTCCCTCCTCCCCTGGCGGGAGAAGGGGGGACCCTGTTATTGCAAGAACACTGGGGAGGCAGCCTGTGGGCTGATACTGGGGGACCCGAGCCTGCACCGTCGGGGGCCTGTGTAGGGGGGTAACTCGAGTCCCCAGCACCGAAGCTGGCACCTCTCACGACACGAGGGTTCTGATAAACACAAAAGTCTCTCCTTTGGTTTCTCCCCTGGAGACCTGACAACGTGCAAGAGGTTAAGCTTCCCCAAGTTAAGACGTGTGTGCGTGTGTGCGCGTGTGTGTGCGGGGCTGTATGCGTCTGAAGGCCGGGCCTCTGGGTAGAAGCGCGGAAAGTACTCTCCCTTTCGAGAGGCCGCTTCTCCGCTGCCAGACACTTCGGCCTCTCGTTTCCACAGAAAGCCCTGGCTCACGCCCCCTTCACCTTGGAAATAGTTCTCGTAATCGAACTGTAGCTATTAAACCGGTGAACGCTTAGGAACTCTTAGCGTGGTGAGAGCTGCCCTAGGCTCATCCCAAAGCCGGAACCGGTAACAGGAAACGCGATGGAGTTGGCTGCACACACGCATCACGAACCAAAAGTGAATTCCAAAGGTCAAAAGTCAAATGGAGAGACCGACGTGAGGCCCGCTGGTGCAGGGCAGACGCGGGCTGAAACCCTTATTACGAAAGAGCTCCAGAATAAGAAAGAGACGCACGGCCGAGACGGAAACAAAAACTGGGCAAGAACACGCACAGGCGACGTTCCAAACGGCCAACGACAACGTCAAAAGACGTCCAACATCGCCAGGAGTCAAAGAAATGGAAATTAAAGCCACAAAAAGCCTGTTCCCCAAGACTGCCCAAGAGGAGAGGGAGCGTGCAGGGGGGCCAACGGCCAGCGGGAGACGGAGGGCTGTTTGCCCCCGGTGGCGGCCACGGCACCGGTCGACACCTCGGGAGCGCCTCTTGCCAAAAGGCGAGGTAGCCTTCTTCCAGCCCAGGGGTGTCTGTTCTAGGAAACCACCAAGGCAATGCTCAGGCCGCTTCCGGGACACCCCGCAGCCCCCCCACCTCAGCTACCCCCGTGGTGGCCAGGGTCCAGAAGCAGGTGACCCTCCTTCCGACGGGTCCTCAGGTCACCGCCAGCCTCCCGCCGTGCCACAGGCCTGTGACACTCACCTCCTTCATCCAAGACCTGATGGCATCACGAGAAGGGCGAGCACACGGCAGGAGGGTACTGTGACAGAGAGGACCGCAGCCCGTGACTTCCGTGCGGTGCGTTACTACCGCTGTGTATTTTATTATTGTTGTTGCGACTCTCTTTCTGCGCCTAATTTTTAAGCTAACTTGGTCACGGGTGTGTAGGTTTAGGAGAAAACTTAGTCTGGGTAGGGATCGGTACCAACCTGGTTTCAGGCGTCCACTGGGCCTTAGAACAGACTCCCCACGGAGAAGGGCGGGGGGCTACTCCCTCGCCAAGAGGGGCGCCTGGGGGGCTCAGTGGAGTAAGCGTCAGACCCTTGATTTCGGCTCGGGTCACGATCTTGCCGTTTGTGGTTCGAGCCCCGCGTCGGGCTCTGTGCCAACAGTGTGGAGCCTGCTTGAGGTTCTCTGTCTCCCTCTCCGTCTGCCTCTCTCTTTCTCTCTCTCTCAAAAATAAAAAAAATAGGGGCACCTGGGTGGCTCAGTCGGTTTGAGCGTCCGACTTCGGCTCAGGTAATGATCTCACAGTCTGTGAGTTCGAGCCCCATGTCGGGCTCTGTGCTGGCAGCTCAGAGCCTGGAGTCTGCTTCGGATTCTGTGTCTCCCCTCTCTCTCTGCCCCTCCCCCACTCATGCTCTGCCTCTCTGTGTCTCAAAAATAAATAAACATTTAAAAAAAAGTTCTAAAAAAATAAAAAATAAATGTCTACAAATAATAAATAAAAACCGTGAAGAAACTTGCAAAAACGGTCACATCCCATAGCTCTGGGTGGTGAGCTTATTAATTACATACATTTTCCCAACACTCTTCCTGCTGAGCAAGTAGTACTCTCGGAATGAAAAAACAGTTTATGAAAACAACTCGCTGAAGCATTAAACAATGTTTTAATGGGCTTCTTGACACTTGGCCCCCAATTCCCCAGACTGGAAAGACAAGGATTGGCCCCTCCTTCTTCTTCCCTGTCAGAAAAAGCTCCCCCCTAGAACTTACTGGATGGAAAGCAAACCCCAGTCACCCCCAGAGGCATCTAGGTGGTGGCCAAGGAGGCCGGCGGCGGGGGACGTAGGCGCTGATGGCAGCTGTGGCTTCTCTCCCGGGCTCCGTCCCCCTCGGAGCAGCACCTGCAACACCACAGGCCTGAAGCAAGGACTCACACCATAAACCAAAGCTGCAGAGGTACAAGGTCCTGCGGCCGGCAGTGAAGAGAGCCAAAACAGAACCTGCTTACCCTTGGGGCGCTTCAGGCTGGCTCCCCTCCCCTCCCCCAACAGGCCACCAGGGACATCTTTTACCCCGTGTGTGTGTGTGTGTGTGTGTGTGTGTGTGTGTGTGTGTGTGTACCTGTGTGCGAGCGCGCGCTCCCGCTGGAACGGGGCTGCGGGTGTCACTCCACCACTGCCCCCAGAACCCCAGCCCCGAGGCCAGGCCCAGGGCCCACACTCCCAGGCGCCCAGACCGGCTCCTGAGTGACTGAGCCACGCGTGCCTGGTGGGCTCCTACTTGCCTACCCTCCTCGGGGTCGATGTGTTAGCTGGGGTGCAGGAGTAAGCGCAGCCAGCCAGGCCACGGTCCCAACTAAAGGCACAGGCGGCTGGCGGCCTGGGCAGCTTTCCTGGAGAGGAAGCCGGCCCTGGAGCAGGCGGCCTGGGCGAGGTGGTGGGGGGGGGGGCCCTGGGGCTGGGCGGCCCAGAGGTCGGGCTCCACCCCGGGCTCCGGGCACGCTGCGGCGCGGGAAGAGGAGGAGGACCGCGCTGCGGGCTGGGCGCCAGGCACACGGTGGACACTCATGGAGGAACTTGTAGTAACGCTGCAGCCGGTCATCACGGCACCGACGTCAGGACGGAGGAGCCCGCGAGCGCTGGCCTCCGGCCCGCCCCTCCGGCTGCCAACCTTCCAGTATTTACGGAGCGCGCGCCCCCCGCGCCGGCACCCCGGGGGACAGGGCGGCCCCCAGCGCCGGCCCCGCCTCCGGCAGGGCGGGCGGGCGGGGGGTCACACGTCAGCCACCCCGAATTCCCCGGCGCGGGGGGCGCCCCGGGGCCGGAGCGAGCCCGGGCGCGCGGGGCGGGGCGCGGGCGGCGCGGCCGGACGCCGGGCGGGGGCGCGGGCGGGGGCGCCCCGCAGCCGGCCGGCAGGTGGGCGCGCGCTAGCGGGCGGGGGTCCGGCGGGCCGCGCGCCTCCCCCGGAACTCGGCCGTGCCATTCCCATGATGCCCAGCCACCGGGCACGGCTTCCGGAGCGCGGCCGCCGGTAGGTCCGGGGAGGGGGCGCTGCCGCCGCCCGCGCCCGCCCCGCCCCGCCCCCGACGCGCCCGCCCCCCCGGCCCCCGCGCGGCCGCGCCGCCTCCCCCGCCCTCCCCTCCCTTCCCCTCCGCTCCCCTCCCTCGCTCCCCGGGACGCGCGCGCGCGCGCGAGCGGCGGGCCGGGGGCGGCGGGGCCGGGGCGGGGCGAGCGCGGCCGGGCCGGGGGGGTGGGGCGGGCGCCGGGCTGCCGCCTGGCCCGGGCGGGGAGCGCGCCCCCGAGGCGGCCCGGCGGCCCTCGGAACCGGTGGCGCGCGGCGGGCGGGCCCAGGTGCGCGCAGGTGAGGCCCCGCGGGAGCCGCTTCCGGCGTGGCCGGGCTCCCCGCCCCGAGCACGGCCGCGGGCCCGGCCCTCGGGCGGAAAGGCGGCCCCGCCCTGCGCCCCGGGGCCGGCCGCGGTTTCCGGGAGGGTCGCGAGGCCTCGGCCGGTCCTCCGGCACCCGGCGCATCCCAGGCGCAGACCTGGGCGGAGGCCGGCCCCGCCCCGCGGGAGGTGCCCGCGCTCCTCTGGCCGAGTCCCCGGGGCCGGGAGCCGCCGGGGCGGAGGGGGGGCGGGGCGGTGAGAGGGCCGGGCCCGGCCCGCTGGCAGGGTCTCAGCCGCTGCGCCCCCGGACACAGGCGGTGGCCCGGCAGCTTCGCGGGGGAAGAGGTCGTGGCGACCCTGTGGAGCCTCCTCTCGGCAGGCCCACGCCCACTCGGGGCCCCCCAGGCCCTCCTTCTGGGTCTGGTACCCTGACCCTCACCTCCCTCCCCCAGGGGGGGCAGCTGCCACCTGAGAGGGAAGAACAGGAGCTGAACCGCTTTGGTGAGCCTAGAAATGTGCTTGGAGGCGTTGCGTTTGGCGCAAGGAGCAGGACTGTTCGGGTGATTGGCCAGTTCCGTCCTCCTCCCCCTCCCACCCCCGGGGGTCCGGCATCCACGCTGTGATGCTGTGATGCCCGTGTTACCCCCACCGCTCTTTCAGCTTCGGCACCCTGCAGCTTTGGAGTGCAGGGCTGGGTGTTCCCACTGGCCACCCTCCAGGCCTGGTTTGGGGCTCTCGGGGTTGGGGAGGCTGTTTGACAAAGCCAGAGCCCCCCGGTTTCAGCTCACAGTTCTCTCCAAGTATAGTTTTGGGGAGTTTTTCAGAATGATTCATCTTATGTAGTTGATTGTTTTAAAGCCACAAGCTGTCGCTGGAGATTCCCTGTGAATGTTTTACCTCGTTCTTGCACTAGGTGATTTGACAGTTCAGAAACCTGCTCACTGGGAGTCTGAGCCCTGCGGCCGTGCCACCAGTTAGTAGAGGCCCGTGTCCTTCCCCCAACTTTGCTCCCTGGTGTGGAAATCACTGCGGCCCGTGCCTTCGGGTTCATTGCTGCACCGATTTTAAAAATCGAATTGCTGCTTAAGGAGTTAACATTCTTGATATAGACTCTTCACAGCCCGAGGCCAGTGCCAACGTCTCATGAGCCCTGTCATTTTGCTGAGGCAGCTTGAATAACCCCCACTGCAAGGTGGGCACAGGCCCCCTAGCCAGTGAAAGAGCCCTCTCCCCACCCTCTTCGTCCCCACTGCTCTGTGACCCCGGGAGGCCTTCCCGGAGGGTGACGTTACGGGAGAGATTTGGGGCCGCGGTGGGATGCCGGCGTCTGAGACCTGGCAGCTAGCTTCACTCCTTCAGTGGCGGGTCTGTGGCCCAGGATAGTTGTGAATTCGCTGTGATTAACTGTCTTTGGTCTCAGGGTTAAGTTTTTCCAAAACTCAATTTCGAGCCTTTAAATTAATGCTCTTTGTTTCTTACCAAAAAAAAAAAATCTTTATTAGCTGAAGTTTCAGCCCCTGAATTAGAGGTTTCTGATTTCCTTTACCCCGTGGCAGTCAAGTCTATTGTAAACGTGTGTAAAGGAACAGGATCGGGGCGGGGGGAAGGGGGAAGACGAGGAGGACCTCATCCCCGAAATGCTTTGCAAACATCGGCTCCCGTGGCATCCCGCGGAACCTGGCCTCGAGTAGGTCCAGCGATTCCAATAAATGGTTTTACGCTAGAGTTTCACTTTGGGGGCACGAAGCGGCGACAGTGAACAGCTTTGCTTCCGAATCTCGTGTGCCCTCTGGTTAATTGCCGGTCGCACCTGTTTGGGCAAGTCTGTGCCTAGGTTGCCAGCCACGCTTTTCTCGGAAAGGACGGTGGTGTGTAAATACAAGACAGTGTGCTTGTCGGGACGGAGGCTCCCGGTAGGAAGGGTCCGTGTCGAAAGCAAAGCAGAGGCACAGGCCAGTTCCAGTCTGTCCACTGGAGTTCAGGGGCGGCCACAGCCACGACTGGCACTATCCCGGGGAGGAACTCAGCTTCCCTGTGTCTGTAAACGCGGCGGAGCTGACTTGCATCACAGCTGTTTTGCGTTCTAATGGGAGGGGGGGCGCTCAGAAATCAGATCAGAAAAGAATTACCAGTTATGTGACATGTCTCGTATTTTCTAAGCGACTCTTTACAGTGTCCGTCATGTCCTCCTCTGCAGCCGTGGTCCCCGACCTTTAGCGGAAGGGCTGTTTGCGAACAGGTCTTCAGAACTGTTCCCAGGACCAGCCCAGCAGTTCCGCCGATACAGCCGCCTTTGGTCTGAGACACAGACCCCAGAGTAGCCACTCGGGCTGAGAGAGGGCACGTGACAGAGTGTGAGACAGCTTCTCTGCCGGTTAGCAAAAAACGAAGACATTAGCTCATAAGACTGCCTGGCAGCTTTTAAACAAAAAGGCTTTAGGATAAGTGACTCTCTAACAGACCGGGGAATTCGGTTTTTAATCGCTCATGGCCTGAAACTTTTTGTTTCAGGAGCTTCAAGAATGCAGCTATCCGCAAAGTCACACTGAGGTCAGAGTCACCTAGTCATCGTTTTAAACCTGCGGAGAATCGCACACAGGCCCCATCCCGTTGGCACCCGTTGACAGCGTTTTGCAGTAAATAAAACCTCGCTTCCCTCGCAGAGAAGACGGAAGGCTGAAATAGGAACGCAGGACAGGGAAGAGCTGCAGCGCCTACCCCGTGGGAGCCCGGCGCCCATGGCTCGGGAGCGGGTCCTCACCCACCTCCTCCTGCAGCCGCGCAGATCGCAGCCCGGGAGTGACCCACCCAGCACCCCCAGCTCACCCGACACCGGATTCTGAGCCAGCTCTCTGGACTCGAGCCTGGCATGCTGTCTCTCCGTGGCCGCGTGCCCCAGCAGAGCCCAGCGTCCCCTCCTCTTTCCTCCCAGGAAATGAAACGGGCAGAAAAATAAAGAGTCGCCTTTCTGCTCGTCCCTCCCCGTCTGCTAGAATGTTTCTCATGAACGCCCCTCCTGTGGTTGCTCTCCAGTCCAAATGGGAGGCCTTTGGCACGCCGGGGGGCTTTAGGTTTCCCGGGTGCTTCTCGGAGCCGCACGAGGGCGTCTCGAGGGCTTCGGCGAGCGCCCGAGTGCAAATGGTCATCAAGACGCTGCAGAGTGACGAGGCTGCCCTGGGCATGAGCGATGAGCTCGCCCTGCAGAGGAGCCAGAGGCCAGAGAAAGGCCGGGACGCCAGGCTGGCCGCCGGCCCCGCCCTTGCCGCCTGCGGGCTCGCTGCTGATTTTGCCCCCCCCAGGGAGGAGGAAGCGGCCGACTTTGGCCCCCTGGCGCTGGATTCGGACAGTGATGATTCCGTGGACCGGGACATTGAGGAAGCGATCCAGGAGTACCTAAAGGCCAAGAGCGGGGCCGCCCAGCCGCCCGGGGCCGCGGACGGGGGCAGGTGGTGCAGGCCGGAGGCTCCCCGGAGTAGTGCCCCCACTGCCCCATGTCCCCCGAAGCTCGCACCCGGCTCAGGGGGCGCCCCCAGCAGCTGCGTGCCCGCCGGCCAGGACCAGGGCTCTGCCTCCCCGGCGAGTGTTAGCAGCGATGACTCCTTCGAGCAGAGCATCCAGGCGGAGATAGAGCAGTTTCTGAACGAGAAGAGGCAGCACGAGACCCCAAGGGGTGATGTTTCCACGGACACGAAACCAGAGCCCAGCGATAGTGCGGCCAGAGCGGCATCGAGGTCCAGCAGAGAGCCGGCGGGCAAGGCCCATCCTCGGCAGGACGTGCCCGGAGCCTGCAGGGATTTTGTCTTCCGGAAACCCCCCAGGCTCTCGAAGGTGAGCACGCGGCCGCGAGGCCTCAGGCCTAAGGCTGCCGTGGAGCCGGAGAGCCCGGACGCCGCCGTGAAGCCCGCCGCCGTGAAGCCCACCGCCGCCACCGCCGCCTGCTGGCCTGCAGAAACGGCCCAGAGCAAAGCGGCCATCAGGCGGAGCGCCGGCCCCGGAAGGAGGGCAAAGCGAGCCAGGAGCGCAGCCCTGGTGCCCGAGGCGCCCGGCTCCAGCAGTGACGACGGCATCGAGGAGGCCATCCAGCTGTACCAGCTGGAGAAAAGGAAGGAGCTGAGCAGAGACCCGCCCCACGGAGCGCCCTTCGCGGAGGGGAGGGGGCCTGATCCTCCCGCACGCGCCACAAGCCGCTCCGCTAAAAGTGCCTTGCCCGAAACCCACAGGAAAATACCAAGCAGGAAGAGGCCAGCGGCCCCAAAGGCCGGGGACCTCGGCCCTGGGGGCCCTGACCCTGACCCCCCCTCCAAGCCACCCGGGGAACCCAGGGCTGCCGAAGACGGGCCTGTGGAACGGCCACCATGCCGGGCAGAAACGGCCGCCGAGCTGATGTGCGCGGAGGCGATCCTGGACATCTCCAAGGCGGTCCTGCCGGCCCCCGTGGGGGGCAGCCAGAGCCCCCCGCCCGCCAGCCCCCTCCCCTCCCCCCTCGCCCTGCCTGCCCGTTCCGACGGGGACAGCAGCTCTGTGGACAGCAATGACAGTATCGAGCAGGAGATCCGGACCTTCCTGGCTCTGAAGGCTCAGGCAGGGGGGTGGCTGGCCACGTCGGAGAGCCACCCGCAGTCCCCACAGAGCCCGCCGCCGTCGCCCGGCCCCGGGGTCCCTGTCTCCAAAGCGCTGGGCCTGCCGCTGAGCTGCAGAAGGAAACGCAGAGGAGGCAGCCACGCCGTGCGGCTGTCCACACCCAAGAGAACCAGAGACGCGGTGCAGGAGACCGTCCAGGCTGCAGACCGCGGCCCCAGACACACGCAGCCCGGCCTGGCCCCCAGCACGGAGGGCGAGACCAGGGGCCGGCCCCTCTCCTGTAGTGGGCCTCTTGAGCTGGGCAACCAGCACGGGGCCCCGGACGCCGGGGGCAGCACGTGGCACGGCCACGGGAAGGCATCCGCGGCGAGGAACCCCGGTGGAAAGGGGGGCTCGGAGGACAAGAGCAGCTCCCTGGACAGTGACGAGGACCTGGACACCGCCATCAAGGACCTGCTTCGGTCCAGGCGCAGGCTCAAGAGGAGGTGGAAGGATCCCCGGGCTGCCTGCAAGAGGAAGGTCAGGTTCAGCACCACCGAGACCCAGTTCTTGGATAAACTCGGCGGCTTCCAGAAAGACTGGAAAGACAGAAGCCCTCATCTGTTGAAGAGTTGCCTCTCCAAGTCCAAAAAAGACAGCAGGGAGAACCTGGCGAAAAAGCCTCTGAGCGTCTTCTGCAGAGAAACGGAGAGGACGCGAGCGGGCCGCGCGGGGACCGTGGGCGCGCCCCCGATCCTCCAGTTGAGGAGAAAAGCCTCCGAAGGGGATTCGTTCTGTGGTGAAACAGAAGCCTGTGAACTTCAAGGCGCGGGCCCCAGCCCCGGGCCCCCGAGGGAGGACAGCAGCTCCGTGGACAGTGACGACAGCATCGAGCTGGAGATTCGAAAGTTTTTGGCCGAAAAGGCCAAGGAGTCCGGGAGTGGTTCCGAAGCCCCAGGAGGGGGCCCCGCCGCCGCCCCGGGGACACGGAGCACGCCCAGGCCTGAGCTGCCGTGCCAGAAGGTACCCGCACCTGCCCTGGCGCTTCAGCCTGGTGTGTGCACACGGAGCCAGCGGGGCAGGGGTGCTCCACAGCCGGCCGGAGGCCCTGGGGGCGTGGGGAGGGCCTTCCTTCTGGGCGGGAGGAGCGGTGCCTGCGGGGAGCAGGCCTGCCTCCCCGAGGCCCCGGCCAGGCGCACCAGCACGGCCGGCGCCCCGTCTGCCAAAGGGTCGGCTGCCGATCGGAGGCTCGTTTGCACTCACAGAGAGCAGAGCCCCCGAGGGGCCGACGGAGCCAGAGAGCACGCTCTCGGCCCGCTGCCCGCTCGTGTGGAAGCTGGCGTCCGGACGGAAAGCCCCGGCCCAGCCTTTGCTGTGACCACACGGGGCCGGAGCCCTCAGACGCGGAAGCCGGGAGCAGATGGGCTGGGGGGCCCCCAGGCAGGACTGGCCCTCCCGTGGGCCGACTTCGCCCACCAGAGTCGGCTGCAGAGTGCGTGGGCGCTGAGCCCCGAGGGCAGAGAGGCCGTGTGGCGAGGGGGGCCTCGGGGGCCAGAGGGACCAGGGCCCTGAGGGCCAGGACCCCGGGAAAGGCCTGCCCTTCACCGGCTTCTCCTCGCTGCTGTCCACACAGCTCTTCCACTTCGGAAAGGGAGTCTCCTGGGGGGGCAGGCAGGCCGGCGTCTTCAGCCCGCCCCTGAGCCTGCCCCTGCAGGGCCCGTCCTTCTCGGCCTTTAGAGAGACGTCGGCCGGCCACAGCCCCGTGTTTGGAGGCTCTCGCCTGCTCACGAAGAAGGCAGGTGGGCGCTGGCCCGGCCGGAAGTCACAGGCGGCATGCGCCCTGCGTACCAGGAGGAACCCGGGCTCGGAGGACGGCGTTTTAGACCTGAGGTTCAGGCGGGGGGCCGTCGGTGGCGACGAGGAGGCCCAGGAGGCCATGGGCAGTGACTCGAGCGAGCTCAGCGACACGTCCGTGGAGGAGGGCGGCGGCCCTGTGGCCAAGGGCAAGGCCCTCCAGCCCTGAGGATGCTCGCCGGCTCCGCGTCTGCGTGGGAAGCGTATCCGAGTGTGCACACGGCTCTCGAGCCCGGAGCAGAAAGCGGAAGCCCCTCCGCGCAGCCCCGTACCTGTGTGTGCCAGCTGGGAGCGATGGGGTTCCTTAACAGCTGTGTCCTGGCAAATGGGATTTTTGTAGCTTTTTTGTAAATTATTTAAAGTGCTGTAAAAAATATTTTTGGAAAATACTGTCGTTCGATTTTGTAGGGCATTCCTAACTGCAGCTCTCTGTGGTCCACGTGCGAGTCTTAGAGTAGCGGACACGTGGCCTGGCCACCACCGCAGGGGCTCAGGTGACACCCCCCCCCACCCCACCCCCCCCCACCCCCGCCCAGCAGTTTTGCTGCAGGAAGGGTCCGGCGGTGCCTGGGAAGGCAGTGGCGGACGCCCACCCCGAGCGTCACGGAAACGCGCCCAGAGGCCTCCTCCGTTGGGAAGCTCCTGGACAGCACCTGTGACACGCAAGGCCCGGGCGAGTCCTCAGAACGCTGCAGTCGCGGCCTCCGCGGGAGGACATTCCAAAGCACAAAGGCCAGCGAGCAGCCAGACTGGCCGACCCCTGTTGCATGTTGACACATCGAGCGAGGCCAAGGCGGCACTCCACCCCGCGCCCGAGCCTGTGTTGTTTAATGTCCAGCCCCGTTCGACTCCTGTGTGATTCCAACGGCCCAATAAAACTCTTTTTGTATGGGAGCCACTGTTCTTCGTTGTCAGTCACGGTTCCGAAGGTACCCCCCCTCCCCCGTGCGTTGTAAGCGTCCTCTTCTTCTGGATTGGCCCGAGGGACACACAAGGCCAGGGCGGGCTTTCCTCGTTCTGGTGCCCAGATGCCCCGAGAGCCCAGGATGAGGCCCAGCATCCTCTGGGGACCCGGGCCTCGTCAGGGTGTGCCCTCGCCACTCGGCAGGTGCCCCGGCAGCTCCCCGAGGCAGGACGGGCCGTTTCCTGCGCTGTCGCGTGTGCTCGTGGGCAGCGCCCCGGGCGCCGGGGATGGGTTCGAGCTGAGCCACAAGCCACGGTGCCCCGCACAGGAGGGAAGAGTGTGGCTTCCGCGCCTTGTGTTCAGAGGCTGCCGGGGAGACAGGAGGGGCTGCGGGCACGTGGGGTGGTCGCTCAGCGGTCACAGCGTGGACATGCGTTTTTCCGGCAAACTTGTCCGTGGCCCTGAGTTTGACAACTTGCCGGCGCGTCCGGGCGTGACGGAGCAAGGTTTGCTTTGCGGCTGAATTTACTATTCAGACGTGCAAGCGAATTTGCTACAGGCTCCGCACCCTAGGGCTCAGCGGCGGCCCCCTGCTGCACCCACAGGCCGGGGAGCACCCCCGGCCTGCCCGGCACCCTCGGGGATGCGTCTGCCAGCTCCCCGCCTGGCTCTTAACTCACCTCGGTGCTCCCAGGAAAAACAATACGTGTGATCCATGCTTTAAATTTTATTTAATTTTTAAGACGTGCTTTGAACACCTGGAAATGAAAATCAGCTTGTTTTGTATCTGAGAACTGGATTTTTTTTTTTTAACGCAAATAAATCAAGCTCTGCTCATGAATCCACTAAAGTGGCTTGTTTTCCCTGGAGTGGCCTTCGTGGGACGGGATGGTGACCAGAGGACACACCTGTGCACGTAGGTGCCCCCTGACCAACCCCTCGCCCCTGCTGGTCACCGTCTCCCCCAGACCCGGCGCCCTTCAGACACGCCCCCTTCCTGCCTCCCGGTCTCCCTCGGCCTCCGAGACAGCGACCCGCATTCTGCATGGGGCCCCGCTGCCCACAGAGGCCTTATTTTCACACACTCCAGGCGCAAGCCTGTTTGTGCTGGTCCATCCCAGGGACCCCACGCCCTAGGTCAAGTCTGGTGCATGCTGGGGCCCAGGCCGTCGGTTCCCCCGCACCCTCTCAGGGAAGGGGACCGTGGTGGGGTGAGTGAGCAGGACCTGATGCCGAAGCCGTGAATAGCAGCGTCCTGGGAGGTGCTGCGTGGCCAGGGGGACCGTGTGAAGCCACAGCAAGCCTCATTTCTCAGGGAAGGAGGGGTCTGTGCTCCTGGGGCCGAAGGTTCATTCATTTAATGCAAAGAAGGAGAGAGGCTTGACTTTAAGTGGTGTCTAGTGCTCTGGGGTACTTTCGGGAAAGAATGGGCACAGTTTGAAGAGAGGGAGGGAGGAGGGGAGGGTCTGGGGGTTAGCATATGGGGTCCACTACCCACATCTCCGGGAGAGGGAGTGTCTCCTGCAGGCAAGACTCGCTCCTTCCTTTTGTGGCTAGTATCTGAGTTCTCAGCGGAACTGAGTTTCCGGAGCTGAGCCACACTCATCTCGGGAACTCAGACCCGAAGTTCAAGTTCTAGCACCTCGTCTGGTCGTATGAAAACATGAAACGTATTGCCGCCTTGATCCCCGCCCCCACCGCCCTCAAAATTCACTTAAGGGCCTGTTTAAGGGACCCACCATCCACTCTGCAAGCCGCAACCAGGTTTGCTCCAGGTAAGGCTGACCGGGAGCAGGAAATAGGTTATTTGCAGAATCTCTGGGGTTTCTGCTATCCCGTGCTCTGGACGCATTTCCTATGTGTTTGAAACCACATTCTCATTGACTGTAACTGAAAGGCAAGGAGTTACTGACGTCGTGGAGATGCGTGTTCAGTGCACGAAGCCACGGGTCTTCACCCCACCCGGCGGCCAAACTGCTGACCTAGGGAAGTCCTGTTTCTCTGCGTCGCATTTCACGGCGGGAGGAAGCAGCCCGACACAGCCAGGCCTCCTCGTGGGTGAAAAAGGCTTTCCTGACGTCACCGCTTCCCTAACTGTTCGGACTTGGAGAGAAGTCAGGATCGCGGCCAGGGAGTGACGGGGTCTTTCCCGTGATTCAGCCACCCGGCCTGCACGCGTCCCCTCGGCCTTCTGTGAGACCGCCTGTCTTCTCCCCTTCAACGCATGAAGATTCCCGGCGGAAAACGTGCCAAATGAGAATTTATGGGCACCAGAACTTCCGTACGTGTGTGCAGAGTACAGGGTCCCACGCCAGCAGCCGCACCTCCCCAGACACACCCGAGGCTGGCTCCAGCGGAGGGCAGGCCTGGGACCCGCCCCAGGGGGTGATGCCAAGGTCCTCAGAGAGCCCCAGCCCACGGATGGGAGTGCACCGCCCGAGCCAGAGACGCTCTGGGTCTTTCTGGAAGACGGGCCTTTATGTTCTATCAGAGTTATTTCTGGTTTGCATCTTCCCAGACATTTGTTCTATTCACGGTGCGTGCAGCGTCTAGCTTTACCTCACTAGCCGCTCTGTGACGCGTCAAAGCAGCCGGCACCTGTTAGGATGCCCGGGCGGGCTGGCTCGTTCGGTCTGGCGATGTCGGCCCGCCCGGCACCCCCAGCCGGCCGCAGGGGTGGCCTCTCTGAGCGTGGCACTCACCAGCTCCCACCGGGAGGAAAGACAGTTGTTTTGTCCGATAACTTTGTCCTTCCCCAGAGTCCCCAGCCTGCTTTTCACAGCTGCCGAGGGAGGAATTCATTCTTTTCAGTGAGTGTAGAAACTTGGTTAAAAAGGCAATTTTTTTCTTGGGTTTAATTCAACAGAGGCTAAACACGGAAGCATTCTCAGGATGTGGGTATTTTTAGTGAAGGGCTGGGAAAAACTAATTTTCGGTCTGAAGCCCGGAGAGCCCGCTGGTTTTGCGGCTAAGACACACAACGCATAGACCCTGGCTTCAGGCTCAGTTTTGCATCTTTTTATTAAGAATATTGATTATCTCTGGAAACCATTTCCGTTCCAAGTGGGACATCAAGAATGCTGCCAAAATGTTGACTTTCGTGTATTAATAATAAAAAGGTTTTAATGAAGAAATAACCAGGCGTGGCGTTTCATTCCTTCCCCGTCTGATGGGACCACGGGTTCTGTAAAGGAGCCGGCATCGGCGGAACACGACCGTGGCCTCTGCCTGGAGCCAGTGACTTCCTCTGAACAGCACGTACGGACAGGAAGGGGGAGAGCTGGGCCTAAAGATGCATGCTGGCACAGAACCCATCGGAGACCGTCTGCGTGGTGGCAAACGCCGTCGGTGGAGGGCGACGGAGAAGTCAGAGTGCACGTCATGTCACTACTGCTCCACCTGGAAAATGTCATTCTCCGCCTGCCGGGGTTTCATAACGTTTTACTGAACACTGGAAATGAACACAAAGGGAGAAGTCCCCTGGACGCATCACCCCCCGACCACGTGAGGCGCTGGCCAGGACTGGTCCACTCATCCGGCCTCCCCGGCCTGCCCCTCTCGGTGGCCACGGGGTGTTCCCGGGGACGCCAAGCCGGCCGGCATGCGTCAGGGACAGAGGCTGCAGTCTCGCTCGGCGTCCCGCTCGGTCCCCTGTCCTCGCCCCAGGCAGGCCCTCCCGCCCTCCCCATTTCCGCCAGGGCGCTGGAGAACAGGAAGCCCCCTCCGGGATCTGTCTGGAGTATAAAACGGCTCCCAGTAAAGACACGGGCGATGGGGTGGGGGGCAGGGGGAGGTTGCCCAGGCCTTCCTAGTGTCAGGCCAAAACTTGGGTCCCAGGACGCCCACGGCCCGTTCCCTGATTACAGAGGAGTCAGGAATTCAGGCCAGGGCCACATTTTTAATGGAAAAGTCGAGTCATTAGCATCTTGCCCATCGGCACGTGGGACGGGGGACGTGGGACCTTACTGCCCCGTCTGCGGGTTTTTCTTATGTAAAGAGAAAACATTTTCAGGGAAAGCAGTGAGGTCTGCACCTTCCCAGTGGGGCAAACCATGGGAGATTGGGGACAATGCTTCAGGCCGTCCCCGCTGGCGTCAGGAGACCCCCGATCTCTCAGTCACAGATGGAGGGTCTGTTGACGTTGTAGCTGGGGTGGAAGTTGAACCGGTCGTAGGAGGTGACGTAGTTGTCGGGACCCGTCACAACGCTCTTCTCCATGTAGACGTTGAAAGTATTGTTCCGGAACATTCCACCAGCTGCCCGTTGTCTGGAAAATTTATCCGAGTTTGGATAAAAGACTTTCTGGAAGTGAAAAGCGACACAGGGGTGAATGGGGTGCAGGGACGGTCTTGAGCAGCCCGTCATCAGGCCTTTCTGGAAAGAACAAAAGAATTCGTAAGAAAACATCATCTGGGCTCCTAGGAAGCAGAGAAGTCAGGGTGGGCACGATGGCCCGAGCCATCCCAATTTGCTTTTTTTTTTTTTTTTTTTTTTATTGATTTGAGAGAGAGAAAGCCCACGCTCAGGAGGGGCAGAGAGAAGGAAAGACTCTCAAGCAGGCTCCCTGCTGTCAGCACAGAGCCCAACGTGGTCCGATGAACCAAGGTATCGTGACCTGAGCTGAAATCAAGAGTCGGACGCTTAACCGACTGAGCCACCCAGGCGCTCCCAGACCATCCCCATTTATACGTGATGTCTGGGAATAGTTACCACTAGTGCCTCCGCTCGCTAGACACGGACTGAAGGAGCGCTTACGGGCCGTCCGCACGTAGCCCTGCCTCACCTGGCCCCAAGCGGCCCCCAGTTCTGCTCAGACCAACCGTGCCACCTGACACATGTCTGGACCTCTCTGAACGCCAGTTTCTTCTTCTGTAGAGAAGAGACAAACCCGACACTCGTGGGTTTCAGCCCCGTGTATGCGAATCCCCTGTAGAGCTGTAACACGCTCCTGATGCCCGCGCCCCTCCCAGCGCAGGGGCGAGGGGAGGCACTGCCCTAGCGAGGTGAGGGTGCGGGGAGGGACACACACAGACAAGCCCGTGTGTGTGCGTGCAGGCGCTAGGGTGGGGATTAGTCCTGCAGCGCAGCATCGGGTGACCCTGGGAGGCCCGGGCGCGGGCCTCTGCCAGGTATCTTGCCCTGGACAGGTGAGCTGTTCTGCAGCTAGCCTCCTGTCAAGGTCGCTGCCCGCTCTGTCTCCTTGGCAGGAAGGGGGAACAAAGAGAAATGGCTTCGGTGCATGGTTTTCATAGATCGTCTTTCCTTAGGGCCGTCCGGGGGCTGCAGAGCGTGGCGCACGGAGTTCCCGCATACCCATCGCGTCCCCTCCGGGGCACGGACGGCCAGCCCTGAGCATCACTGTGTCACATTCCTTACAGCCGAGCCGATGTCCGCACGTCCACAGGTCACAGTAACCGAAGTCCGCAGCGTTCAGTTCATCGGGGTTCGCGTTTTGTGTTGTGCAGTTCGGCGGGTTTTGACAAATGTAAAATGACCACTACGGTGTCACAGAGAACGGTTTCCTCGTGGTATCTTTTTTTAAAAAAAATTTTTTTCGATGTTTATTTAATTTCGACGGTGGGTGGGGGGGACAGAGCATGAGTAGGGAAGGGGCAGAGAGAGAGGGAGACACAGAATCCAAAGCAGGCTCCGGGCTCTGAGCTGTCAGCACAGAGCTCGATGCGGGGCTCAAACCCAAGAACCATGAGACCATGACCGGAGCCGAAGTCAGATGCTTAACCGACGGAGCCACCCAGGCGCCCCTCGCGGTCTCATTTTTAAATGCAGAGAAAACCTTTTGATTTTCAGTTCCCACACAGGAGGTAACCTAGAGCTGCTCGTTGAGTCCAGCATCGACACCCGGGTCAAGATGCTGAAAAGTGGGCTCCGGATGAAGCCGGTCCGTGAGCACTGGACGCGGCCCGAAGGGCGAGCACCTGGTGCTTCCGTCCCATCGCCTGCTGAGACCAGCAAACGGCAAACCCTGCTATTTAAAAAATCTGAACACTTTTTCAAAGGTCTGGTTTCTAAAAGCAAAACATTTGGACCCGTGATAGCGAATGACTGTGCTGGTCTCTTTCATGTTAAAACCTGATCTTCGGGAAACTTGGAATCATTCGATTCTGGGTGAACGACCCTCAAATCTGGAAACTTTCTTTTCTTCTTTTCCTCCTTCCTTCCTTCCCTCCTCTCTTCCTTCCATGTTTATTTATTTTTGAGAGACAGAGACAGACCGCGAGCAGGGAAGGGGCAGAGAGAGAGAGAGGGAGACACAGAATCGGAAGCAGGCTCCAGGCTCCGAGCTGTTGGCACAGAGCCCGATGCGGGGCTCCAACTCACAGACTTGTGAGATAATGACCTGAGCCGAGGTCAGATGCTTAACCAACTGAGCCAGCCAGGCGCCCCTCTGGAAACTTTTTAGACAAATAATCTCCTAAGAGCTCTGTCCCCCATGTAAAACCTGCAAATAACCAATTTAGCCAGATCTTCTAAAATGATGACTCTTTTGGAGGAAACAACCACATTGTCACCCCAAAATGGGTGGCCCTACTGTCCTGGGTATCAGGGGATACTTATGCTGGCCCCTCACCTGGGCACAGGAGGGACTTCAGGGGAGGTTTAGAAGGCAGTTCTAGACCACCTAGACTGCGAAGTCCATCTCAAAAAGGGGGTGGGTGCCAGGGTCCTTGTTCCGGCAAATCTAGGGGTCCATGAAGAACGGACGGTCAGGCGAAAGGAAGTGAGAGAGCCATGAGAGAGATGGAGTCTGATGACCAAGCAGGCAGCCCTGGCAATTCTGGCATCTCCGCCCTGCCGGCCTCAGTGTCTTTATTTTTAAAGGTAGCGAGTGACAAGGCATCATTTACAGTTTTTCTTAGGTTGGCATCTTTGCGAATCCCTCAGACTTAGATTAGGCAGTAACTGTTTTTATGACTTTGTTCCAAAGTTACACTTTGTTTTTGAGGCAGAGCAGAGGAAATAACAAGATAAAGATTTTAGGAAGAGAGCAGGGTTGTCGTAGCCCTCGGTAAACAGAGGGCGCATACATTGTTGCCTTAAGGCCCATATAACCATCTATAGATAATTTAGGAGACATTCTATCCATAATCTTTAACCACGATGGAGGAGGTATTATTTGCTTGGTAGAGACAAGATCTCTAATGCTTGTCTAAGTTCTTTTCCTTTATGAGTGAGTGAGCCTATATCGTAAGGGCTCATGTTTATCTGTTCTTTATACAAACAGCAGTTTCTGTAAAAGTATTTTGTTATTGCCTTTTTATTATAAAGGAGCGTGGGGACGGGAATAGCAAAAGGATTCGTGAAACGTTAACCTCAGGAAGGCACTCAATGTTTGTCGTTGATCAGTGAAGATATGTGTAGCTACCTTTGTTTGGCTATTGTTTGTACCTTATCTGTAAACAGTGCTTCTAACTTTTGGGCTAGGCTAACCTCCGGAGAAGGTCCCAAGTCTCTTCACAATCTCTCCTATCAGTCTGTTAACCAAATACTGAGAGAAGCTTCAGAGATGTGCCTTGAGGTTTTATGGTGGGGCTGAGGGGATGATTAACCCAATGCAATACCTGCAGGGAAAATCTAGTTTGGTTCAAGGAGTCTTGGGGCCTAACGTCTGCTAATTTCTAGCCGACTCATAACTGCTATTCTGTATGATCAAGTTGTGTAACCTGTCCCCAAGAGGCAACCTTGAGGTTACTTCTGGCCAGGTTACTCTCATTCAGATTTTATCCATCAAGACCAGGTCCCCTTTTCCATGTGCCACAAACCCAAAGAGCATTATGTCCCTTAGGCCAACGAAAGCAGTTCAAGAAATCCAGGCCTGAAAGATTATTTAGAAGGAGGTAAGATTAGGCGCCAGTTTGGCCGGCGGGAGCTTTGCTTCAACCTTTTCCACACAGAGAGGGGTCTCAACCTGTGAGCCCAAAACAGCTCCCGACAGTGAGGTTTCCCCCAAAAGTACATAGATTTCCAGATCCACCGATGTGCCTTGTCCTGTTGTAACCTGTGATTTTGGCCAGTATGGCCTCTTAAGGTCACGAGTTCATTGAAATCAGGTATTATTACAAAAAGGACACAGCCGATCACTTACTCGCCTCAAAACTCACTGCCTTAAGGTGCCAGAGGCGGTGGGGTCTGGTGGGAGGAGCCGGTCTTTCGGTCGTCTTAAAGCCAGTCCTACATGCGCCTTTGTCATCCTTAAAACGCTACAGTGCTAAATGCTCTTGGTCGTTTATTTCTACCCTGCCCTGTTTCGAAAGGATTTGAGGTGCCCCCTCCCCCTCTGTGATGTTGGGACTTTGGGCCCCTCCACTACGCCCCCCCCCACTTGGAGAAATGCAGGTGGTAGCCTCCCTCTACGGTGCTCACCGGACACACACGTGCCTCCCACTTACCGGCATCTCGTGCTCGGTGGGGGCCCTGCTCCCGTAAGCTTGGTTACTGGTCCTGTACACAGAGACAGCTCCTTGGGTCCTGGCGGGTGAGAAACACACTCTATTTTCCATTCATTGATTCTAATTCTGCCCGTGCCACAGCCTTAAAATACCTTGTTGATGGGAGCTCTGTCGGGAATGCCCCAGGCTGGGCGATGCAGCCGTGAACGCGGGCTCCCGTGGGACGCAGGTGCGGCCTCCCGGCCTCCTCTGCTCACCTCTGCCCCTGCTCTTCCCCAAGACGGGCCAAAGCCCTCAAGGGGGCTGGCAAATGCAGCCCTCAACGCTGGCAGGGTCTTGGCACCTGCTGTCACTTCCTGGGTAGGTGGGGAGGTCAGGAGCTGTGGCTCAGCCTCTACACCCGGCTGGGGAGGCGGGCTCCTCCACTCCTGAGCCTCTGGGAGAAAACACGCCCTCAGTCTCCGACTCTGAGCCTAGGTTTCACTGAGTGGCCTGTTCAGACCTCAGATCTGCCTTAGGCCTCCAGCTCTTGAGCAAGATACCATCTTTCTACACCTTAGTTGTCTGTCCCGGGACAGGATAACAACAGCCCCTAGTCTACCGGATTGCAGGGGAGACTAGGTGAGGGAGGGCAGGGGGTTACCAATGTCCCAGGGTGAGCAATGAACGGGGGCAATGAAGGGGGAAGGGGGGGAGGGGCGGTGCCGGTGGAGGCTCCTCCCCACCTAGAGAGACAGGACTCCTCCCGGCCACCCGGCCCTCCTGCACTGACTGCAGGCCCCTTGCTTGGGCTTCCGGAGGCACTTTCTCGCTCCTTTGGTGGTAAGAGCTGACCACCCCTGTGACTTGAACGCGGGGGCAGGCTGGGGACTCGTGCGTGCGGGCCTAGTGAGCGGAGCCACTACCCAGCCCCAGCGCGTGCCAGGTGGCCCCTGACTCGGTCCTCACCCGTAACCCCGAAACCACGCCGGGTTGTTGAATCTGACCGGCAGGTCCCCGTCTATGCAGTAGTAGTCGCTGGTTCTCTGCGGGGGCGCGGGGGCCGGGGGCTCCGGAGCCGGGGGCTCCGCGGCCGGGGGCTCCTCAGGCTCCGCGCACTCTCGAGGGTTAGCTTCCGACATGAGCCTGATCCCCCGGGCTGCGGTGGGAGAACGCGGGCCTCGGCGCGGCGTCCCGTTGCCAGGCGACGGCCTGGTCACCTGACTGAGCGGCAGGGCCTTAAAGGCAGGGCTTAAAGGCGCCGCGCTCACCGCCTTGCCGGCTGCTACCCTACTTGCAGGGGGACCCCAGGTCTTGGACTTCACCCGCAGAAGGCCCACTTCCAGCTCCGCACCGGCTCCGGACGTCCATGGCCCCTCCCTCCCGTCCCGTACCCCCGAAACTAAATGCAGATTTCAGATGCGTCTAATCCTATGGGATCCCCCTTGGGAGAGCGACAGGTTGTGTTGGACTGGCCGGAGGTGAGTACGGCCCCCACGCGGACGAAGGTTTGTGCAGGGTTTAGGGGGCGAGCTGGGGGGACAGGGCCCGGGGACGCGCTCCCCGACACACCACGCTGGCCCCGCCCCCGCCCTGCCGCTCCGTCTTCCCGTGTCCGTGCGGCCGGGCCGGCGGCGGGCTGAAGACGGGCCCGGGGCTCACGCACCGCTGGCCTGGGTATGCGGACCGGGAGGGGGAGGCCCGCGGGCCCACTGGGCGAGACCCTGGCCGAGCGGCGGGGCGCGCAGAGGCACCTCCGGGCCGGCAGGCGGCGCTGCAGCCGGGGCACTGGCGGCGGCGGAAGGAGCGCCGCTCCAAAGCTCGTCGTTGTTCCGCCCGCCCTCCGCGCCATGGCGCCCGCCGCGTCCCTGTCCCGGCTGCTCGGCGCGGGTGAGCGTGCGCGGGGGCCTGGGGACTCGGACGGGGGGTTCGAGGGGGCACAGGCGAGGGCGGAGGGCCCCGGGGGTGGGGACTCCGGGGGCACGGGCGGGATCTCCGGGGGACTAGGCGGGGGTCCCGGGCCGGAGGGCACGCGCAGCGTTGGAAGGTGCGGGCGGGGGGCTCCGGGACGGGGAGGCGGCGGGACCTCCTCCCGGAGCTGCGGGTCACGCAAGGCCACAGCGCGGGGACCCAGGCCACCAGCCTGCTCTCTCCGCAGGTGTCTGGCCCAGGCCGCTGCGGCCGCATCTGCTCCAGAGCGCCCCCCAGGGACGGACCCGGCCGAGCGTCAGGACCCTGGCCAGCGCTGCGACCCTCGCGGTCACGGAGCCCGAAGGCAGCATCGGTATGGTGAGCTCCTCCGCGAGCCTGGGGTGTTGAGGGGACCGTGCCCGGCCTCCCCGGGTGGGGTCGAAATCGTCGGCCACGAGTTCTGAGTGCCCTGGATTAGATGTGAAGCGCTGGAGGGGTGCGGGCCCAGCGAGGAAGCAGCGGCACCTGCCTCCCTCTCCTGCCGCCAGCAGCCCCGTGCGCTGGCGCAGTGCACTTACAGGGCCTGAGCTGGTGCCTCGCTGCCCTGCTCTCCGTCATCCGCCCTCATCTGAGGATGAGGCTAAGGCCACCGCGCTCCCGGGGTGGGGGGAGGGAGAGGGAATGGTGGCCCCGATCCATCGATGGTCGATCATTAAGTGTGGCTTGGCGCCTTGGGAGGTACGCTCTGGACAGCTGAGCCCTCCCTGATGGGGACCTTCCTCTGGTAGCTGGGAGGCACCCGGAGGACCAGCCCGGGGCCCTCCTCTCTGGGTGCAGACTTGACCAGGACGACCCGGGAGCAAAGCCGGGGTCAGAGCCTGGTTCCAGCCCTCACCTCCTGGAAAGGACCCTGTGGCCCCGGGCGCCTTCGTCAGCTGGAATTCACCAGCCCTCCCTCTCCCTGGCCACGTTGCCTCCCTCCCACGGTCGGGAGCAGGGGGGCCGCAGACCACGGCATGCTCACCTCCCCACCCCAGATCTGAACGACCGGATCCTCAGCGAGCCCCTCAAGCACTCTGACTTCTTCAACGTCAAGGAGCTGTTTTCCGTGAGAAGCCTCTTCGACGCCCGGGTGCACCTGGGACACAAAACGGGCTGTCGGCACAGGTGAGACCCCGGGGGCTGATGTGGTGGTGCCTGCGGGGCCCGGGGACCCTCTGCCTTGGCATCCTGGGGGTCCAGGGCCCTTTTTGTACTGACATGTGTCGTCCTCTCCGGAGGGGGCCACCGAGCCCCGGGGAGGAGCAGACTCAGCCTTGGCCCCCACGCTGGTCTGTGTGCTTTGGGACCCAGGGCCCCCGGCAGGGGCGCAGGGTGGAGGCTAGGGAGGGAGGCAGTGGTGGCGCGTTTCCATGTTTGGATGTGTGTGCGGGGTCCCTTCTGGTGGCCTCCCCACGTGATGGCTTGTGTGGGCGCAGGGAGACTTGCCCGAGCCTTGCTGCAGCCCAGGCTTGTCCTGGTCACCCCGAGCCCCACCCCGCCCCCTCTGCCTCCGGGCCGTCACTCACCAGATGGGGTCCCCACTGCCGTCATGGTTGCAGGGTTGCAGACTGCGCCGTCCCTGGGGATGGTTGTCCCCGAGGCCGCGGGCCTCATGGGTCACGGGGCCCTCCACACAGGCCCTAGCGGGTGCTGGCGAGAACCCACACGAGAAGGCGCCGAGTCAGCCGCGTGAGCTTTGCTCACTCCTGCCTTCGTGGGGTCTCCGGCAGGTTTATGGAGCCGTACATTTTTGGGAGCCGCCTGGACCAGGACATCATTGACCTGGAGCAGACGGCCGCGCACCTGCAGCTGGCGCTGAACTTCACCGCCCACGTGGCCTATCGCAGGGGCATCATCCTGTTCGTGGGCCGCAGCCGGCAGTTCTCACACCTGATCGAGACCACGGCCCGGGACTGCGGCGAGTACGCCCACACCCGCTACTTCAAGGGCGGCCTGCTGACCAACGCCCCGCTCCTCCTGGGCCCCCGGGTCCGCCTGCCTGACCTCGTCATCTTCCTGCACACGCTCAACAACGTCTTCGAGCCCCACGTGGCGGTGAGGGACGCGGCCAAGATGCACATCCCCACCGTGGGCGTCGTGGACACCAACTGCAACCCGTGCCTCGTCACCTACCCCGTCCCCGGCAACGACGACTCGCCCCCGGCCGTGCAGCTCTTCTGCAGGCTCTTCCAGACGGCCGTCAGCCGGGCCAAGCAGAAGCGGAGGCAGATGGAGGCCCTGTACCGACTGCAGGGCCAGGAGGGGCCGGGGTCCGCCGACCTTCCTTCCCCGGGAGCGCAGGGCGGGCTGGCCCTGGGCCGTTCCGGCGCCAGCTCCCCTCCCCCGCCCCAGGACAGCGGCAGCCAAGCCTGTCCCTGAGCCCGGAGCCCCTTCCCTGGCCGCGGTCCATAGCAGGTACTCGTCACTCTAGGCCTTGACCGACTCCCTACTGCTCGTAACGGCTCCTGGCAGCCGCCCACCCACCGGGGCCCCACGCGAGACCCGTGGGGCCCAGCAGGTGCACAGAGGACCAGCAGCCTGTCCGGAACACACGCTCGTCCCGGAGTCTGGAAAGCCTCGCTTACCCCTGGAATTCAGTCCTTTGTGTGTCGGGGAGGCTCTCCCGCCGAGGTGCCCCTCGTCCTCTGTCAAACTGTTCCGAGCTCAGGCACGGTTTCTGGGGCTGTTCTGTGACGGGAGGCCGAGGGGCCCGTCACCCGGAGCCTCCCGTCGAGTGGGGACGGGCCAGGCAAGCAGACGGCAGGATTCCAACAGAAATAAAGCTTGCGCTGGACGGACGTGGCTTTGGGGCCTGTGGGTTGCACAGTGTGGTTTATGTGCCTTCGCTCGTCAGCGTGGCATTTGTCAAACGGCCGTGGGGGCCACGGAGCACGGAGATCTGGGGGGCGGAGAGGGCTCGGGCCCCGGTGACCCCCCACCCCCACGATCGAGGCCGCCCCGCAGCCCACGCACTCTTGAGTGAATGGCCACCTGCACGCCTGCGCTGGCCCGCGTCCAGCAGAAGCACACGGGGACAAGGAGAGGGGGCCCCAGTGTCCACCCGGCCTCTTCCAGGGATGGGGTAGGGGTACTGCTGTTTTCCAGAGGGGCCGCGCCTCGTGACTTAGAAGGTGCGGGAAGCGGGACAGCCACTTGAACACCCGAAGTACGAAAATGCAAATTACAGGCAGGCAAGTGGAGGCGTCCGCCGGGCTTTTGCCAGCCAGTGCTTCCTCCTGAGTTCTGACAGAGGTGCTGGGCCCCCCACCCCCTCGGAGCTCCAGAGAGGCCAGCTGTGGGGAGCCCAGGCCCTCAGAACTGAGCACCACCTAAAACTGCTGTGAACAGGGCATTCCTGGGGCCTGCGTGGGGCCCCACGAGGCTGCTGGTGGCAGAGGCCGTGCCAGCCTTCGGAAGTGGGCCGTGGGAGGGGGTGCAGCTTGGGCCTGCGCGGGACCGCGGGACACAGGAGGCAGCACGCGGGATGGACCCCTCTTCTGTCCCGGATTTTGGGGCCGAATGGAGGGCACTGGTCGCCACCCCGCCACGGAGTGGGGACTGTGCTGATGGCCCGCCTGACCCTGCCATGCTCTGTCCCCTGAGGGTCCCCTGGAACCTGTACAGCGAGGGCCAACAGGGCTAGCAGGAGCTGGGTTTCTTTTTGTTTTCTTGAACCGTTTAGTTTTGAGAGAGAGCACGAGTGGAGGAGGGGCAGAGAGAGGGGGACGGAGGATCCGAAGCGGGCTCCACGCTGTCAGCACACAGCCAGATGCGGGGCTCGAACCCACGAACCAAGAGATCGGGACCTGAGCCCCCCAGGCGCCCCCTGCGGTCACAGGGGTTATTGCTGGTCACTGCTAGGCTCCCACATTGGGGGTGCGGGGGGAGGGGCCCAGCAGGCCAGGCAGGGTAGCCCCTGCTGAGTGGACACCTCGGGACGTGCAGACCCAAATCGTCAGGGTGCCATCAGGGCAATAAGAACCCCAAGCAAAGGCGCAGGCTTCTGGGACAGCGGGGGCGGGGGGACGGGGGCCACTTCTAAACTGGCATAAAGGCAGGAGGGCACCTCCAAGTTCGCCACCCTGGAGATGAACCCCAGAGAGCCCAGAAGCGGCCAAAGGAGACGGTGAGTGTGCTCGAGGCCGAGAGAGGCGGGGGGCCGGCCCCAGCCCTTCCCTCCTGCCGCTGCAGCGGCTGGGCCCTGACCGGCGGGGGTCTTGAGGGTGCTGACCGCACGGACCAGAGCAAGGGCCTGGGAGAGCCGGGCTCGGGGTGGGTTCGGGACCAGGGTGAGGGTAGGTGCCGTGCCACCAGCGGGGGCCGGGAGCTCAGGGTGAGTGTGGATACGGAGGGGGGGCTCCAGAACCAGGCCCAGAGAAGGCCACGGAAGGCCGCCTGCCCAGAAGCCAACCAGGTGACTCCCCATGGTCCAGCCCATGGCTTGTCCCTTGAGGGGCCATAGTCCCAACCCAAGGAGTCTGGGCTCCTCCCTACCTCCGCCCCCAAATACCCAGGTGGCTCCTGGCCACGTAGTTGGGATCGCCCTGGGGAAAGCGTGCTCGGCTTTCCACGGCGAGTGCATCACCCTCTGACTCCCCAGTGTCGTGGCTGCAGGGACCGACCAGCCAGAGGTCACCTGGTCAGCTCACCACGCGTTTCCAGGGGCACAGGCTGCAGGGCCTGGGCTCTTCCCCCTGCCCCTCGTGTCAGCCCTGCCCTGTCCCCTGCCCCTCGTGTCAGCCCTGCACCGTCCCCTGTCCCTCGTGTCAGCCCTGCGCCGTCCCCTGCCCCTCAGCATCAGCCCTGCACCGTCCCCTGTCCCTCGGAGTCAGCTCTGTGCTGTCCCCTGTCCCTCGGTGTCAGCCCTGTGCTGTCCCCTGTCCCTCGGCGTCAGCTCTGTGCTGTCCCCTGCCCCTCGTGTCAGCCCTGCCCCGTCCCCTGCCCCTCAGTGTCAGCTCTGTGCTGTCCCCTGTCCCTCGTGCCAGTCCTGCCCTGTCCCCTGCTCCTCACCTGGGGGGCGTGAGGACTCCATCCCCCTCTGCTCCTCCCTCTGCTGCAGGCCAGCGTCACCAGCTCCCTAGCCGGAGAGGGAGGGCCGGCAGGAACAGTCACAGGGACACATTTCTGGAGTTGGCCCCGGCCCCAGCGCGTCCTCGTTTGCCCCCTGCTGCCGTCAGGTCCGTGTGCGCACCGTCCTCGTTCAGTGCTGGATTCTCAGCCCCTAAAACGGTGCCGGGTGGGCGTAGCCCCTCGAGTCCCAGCGAGTCACTGTGATCCTCCCGAAGCCCCGCGAGGCGGGTCCTGCTGTTCACGGTGAGAGATCCGAGCCCCAGACTCTGTCCAGTCATTCTTCCCTGCGCGCATCGGCACCTGTGTCCGTCTGCTGCGGTAAGCGGGCGCCCGGATAGGACGGCGAGCCCCAGACTCCGCCCCTGCCCTCGAGCGCACGGCCTTAGGGGTGCACAGCGTCTCCCCCACAGTCAGCAAGTGGGGGCCACAGAGCCAGAGCATGCCCCTCTCCCCGACCTGCAGTGACCCCCGCCTCCTTGCCTGACGCCCTGCGTGAGCGGGTCCAGACGCCTCCCCAGTGTGCTCCCCTCACCCCACTCCAGCCTCCCTAGGACCTTCCGCCCCCAGGGAGCCCACCAAGCCCCACCAAGCCACTGGGGCCTCCTAGGGCACCTCACACTGTCTGCTCTAGCTTCTCCAGAGCACCGGATCAGGAAAGACACACAGACAGACAGACAGACACAGAGACACAGAGAGAGAGATACAGAGAATGCACATAGGAGAGAGGGACCCCGGGGAAACCACAGGTGTTCATTAACCGGCTTGGAAATGCCGCCCCATCGTTATAGTCCATCCCTTAGACCCGGTCACACGGGCCATCCGCCCGGGAGGGGAGGGGATGTCACAGGGATGAAAGAGGCTGCTTTAGTGAAAAAGGCCACGTGTCAGAGATGGAGACCCCTGTCCGGACTGTGACACCACAGCCTGACGCCAGACGGGACATGGCTGGTCCTCCTGCGGCCAACACAGAAACAGGGAAAGGCAGGAACCGCTGGGCCGAGGGGAAAAGCATTCCTCACAACCCAACGCCAGAGAAAGGGTTCACCGGCCTCTGGGCCAAAAATTTTCCAAGGCCAATGAATTTAGCAGAGACACAGACCAAACACATCCAAGTTCAAGAGGGAGTGACCCCCAGGGGGAGCGGGTGTCAGATATGATGGGCGTCCCCGGAAGGACTCAGGGGAATGACACCCTATGGAGGCAGCACTGGTCACCTTCCGACTGACAGGTTTCTGGTCTGGGGACCGGCGGCCCAGGTGACGACGTGAGGAAGCAGAGGCCCCGGCAGATCCCCAGAGAGAAGCGTGACGGGCTCCCGTCTCCGGGAGAGCGTCCTCAGGACGAGAGGAGGCACCGGAGGCTCAGGGGGGATCCCGCCAGCCTGCTGGGGACCAGCTCCTCCCGCTGCAGGTGCGATCAGGTGGGCAGAGGGGACACGAGCGGGACGCAGTGCGTGGCCAGCCCCGGTTTCCCAGACCCAAGGCCAACGCCCTCTGCAGCCCTCGCCTCACCGCCCTGTTGCCTCAAAGCAAAGCGGTTTTCCTCACTCGGTTCCCCTGGTGCAGGTTCAGGACAGTGATGGGTCCTGGTGAGGAAGAGGAGGGCCAAGCGAGGCTCAACCCTGGCGGGGGGGGGGGGGAGGGGGGAGGCGGGCACACAAGCCAGCACCCTGCCTGTGGGCCACGGCCCTCTCCTGCCCCTACCGGCTCCCTCTGTCGGCCCTGCCCCCGACTCCCAGGAGGAGACGAAGTCACCCCAAGGACAGCCTCGGGGCTGGCCTGGGAAGAGCTGGACCGAAGGAGAGGTGAGGGGAGACAGAGGGGTGTTCGGGACTCCAAAATCTGACGACCGAGGTCTGGGAGGGGAGAGGAAGGCGGGAGGAAATGCGGGGTGTGTGTTTGGACGTATTCCTAGTAGGAGAGGGTAGGCGGCTAAGCTAGGAACTCGGGCAGAGCCCTGACGCCTTCGAGGGGGCCGGGAGGAGGATCCGGAAGAACCAGAGCCAAACCCACAAAGCACAGGGGCGGCGGGAGGTGCCGGAGAAATACGTGGGCCGGTTCTCCAGGCCCCCCACCCTGTCTGTGTGTGTGTGTGTGTGTATACGATGATTTAAAACCTTTATGAATGTTGCTTACACGTCTTCTTAGGGTGAGGAGGGCCATGGGGACGGGGCTCCCCTTGCTGGCTGTGGGCGAGAGGCTGCACCACCTCCTGGATGGGCTCTGGGGCCACTCTTGTGTTCCAGCTGCCTGCACGCGGCGGGGGCCCACGGGGTGCTGGGTGCGTGCATGAACGCGTCAGCAAATGAACGAGGACACAGTGGTTTCTCAGCTCGGGGGGGGGTGCAGAAGCTTTAGGGTCTTGGTCTTAGATTTGGGAAACTGGGGCTGGCAAGGCACTGCTGTCCTTGCGATGCCCCCTCAGGGCGCCGAGGCCACTTGCCCCTGGGAGCGCCCGCTCCTCCGCTCTGCCCGAGGGCTCTGCCCTGCCCCCCGGGCGCCTCCTTTCCTGCCAGCCGGGGCCAGCCTGCCGCCTGGGAGCGCGGATCCCCGACGACCTCCAGCCCTGGGGACAGAGCCGGTCCCAGTGGGACACAGTCTCCCAGCGGGCCTGAGCGCTGGGCCACCCCAGTGCTCCCCCCTCCTCCTCCGGCTCCCTGTATTGGTCCTCCCTCGGCCTCCCTGAGCCCAAGTCCTCCTCTGCTCAGGGACCACCCTCTGTCCAGGATCCACACGCTGGGACTTGGTGCGGGTCGTCTGGACCTTCTGGACTCACGCTCCCTGCCGGCGGCACAGGCAGAGGCCTGCCTCCCAGCCTCACTAGAGGAGACACAGTGCAGGAAGAGTCAGACTCTGTGAAGGAAGATGGAACATTGGGGGGACCCCATCGGGTTGTGCTCACTGATGAAGTCACAGTGCCCAGCACATGGCAGGGACCACAGATTGCCAGTTGAATTAGGAAAGCAGGGAGAGAAGGAGGGAGGGAGGGAAACCACGAAGCCGGGTCCACACAGCAGGTCAGTCAGAGGGTCAGGTCAGAGGGCGTCCCAGCCGGGGCCCTGGAAGGGGGAACAGGACACGTCCTTCTGTCCTTCCAGTGCTGACCTTCCTTCACGTGGGACCTGCTGACACCCTGGACCGTCTCCGCCTCCTCCTCAAACAATGCTGCTCCCAGGAGCAGGACAGCAGGCGGAGGCCTAGGAGGGGCTTCCCGGGTCCTGTGCCCTGGGGGACCCTGTGACAGCCTGCCTGATGGCTCTTTATGTCCTCCAGGCACCAGGCCATGATTCCACCTCATTTCTCAGGGAATCCAACAACACAGCAAGAAGGCCCGTTCCATCCCCAAGTCCCGGATGGGGAAACTAATAGCACAATAGCTATTAAACTAATAGCTAATAGCACAGCCTGGGTCACTTGTAAGACGCGTCAGGTCAGAAACCCCATGCCTCGGTGTCCTGGAGCTCAGGGTCCCTTTCCTAGGGGACCCCACCCACCCACCATGAGGCCCCTTCAACTCAGGGGGGCAGAGCTGACAGACCTCCTGGGAGCAGGCTCGGTGCCCGGGGAAGGGCCCACCCTGGGCTCTGTGGGCTCTCCCAGTCCTGGACCATCCAGTTCCCTGCAGGACGAGGACTTCTCGCTGGGGATCTGCGGGGGCCTCTGCTTCCTCACGTTGTCACCTGGGCTGCCGGTCCCCAGGCCAGACACCTGCCGGGCTGAAGGTGACCAGCGCTGCCTCCATATAGTGTCATTCCTCTGAGTCCTTCCGGGGACGCTCATCATATCAGACGTCCGCTCCCCACGAGGCTCGCCTCCCCTTGGACTTGCACGTCTTTGGTCTTCATCCCTGTGAACACACTGGCTTTGGGGCATTTTTGGCCCAGAGGCCTATGAACCCTTTCTCTGGCCTTGGGTTGTGAGGAATGCTTTTCCCCTCGGTGCTGTGACTGTCCAGCTTCCTGCCTTTCCCTGTTTCTGTGTTGGCCGCAGGAGGACCAGCACACCCCGTCCCTCCCAGCCAACCTTGACCTGCAGGTGTCACGTTCCGAACAGGGGTCTCTGCCCCGAGATTGTGCCCGTTTTCACCAAAGAGGCCTCTTTATTCACATCTAATCTTCAATCCACTGGTCATTGCAGTATCGAATGGGAAAAAGTCTATTTCCCATCTGAAAATTCGGTGCAGACACAAGGTATCTCCTTGCGAGAGTCCACTTACAGGAAACATCCAGAATAGGCAAAGGACCAGAGAGGAGGCAGATCAGGGGCTCCCAGGGGCTGGTGGAGGCACACATGGGGGCGAGGGCTTCGGGTACACGGTGTCCCTTGGGGGCTGAGATATTCTGCACTCGTGTTCTGGGGCGTGGCCGACAGCGACGAGAGGGTCCTCAGTGCTCAGGAATTGTACAATTTCAAACAGCTACTTTAATTTAAAATTAATAATAAATGCTCCTCAAAACATGAAATGATAAAATTATAGTTAAAATGTACAGGAGAGACAGCATGAAGGGGAGAGCAAGGGACTCTCCGGCGGGGTGCTGGGGGCGGGGATCGGACTGTATTTGTACAACAAGCTCTCCGCGCAGGGGTGCGGGCTCTGGATGTATGTCTGGGGTCCCTGTGGGAACAGGAGTAGGGGCCGTGGCAGGGGCAGGAGGGGCAGGGGCAGGAGGGGAAGGGGCACAAGGGACAGGAACAGGAGCAGGACCCGGCTGGAACAGTAGCAGCCACAGGAAGAGGCACAGGACCCGGCTGGCTCCGCCTAGGGGCCCACTATCCCTGCGCAGGTGCCCGGTCACCTGCCGGCTCCTGGGCCCCTGCAGGAGGCGCTCCAGACGCCACCTCTGCCCCCAGAGCTGCCGATGCCCCCAGGGGTGTCGGATCAGGCTCTGGGGCCCCACAGGCCTCTGCTCCTGCACCTGAGTCATCAGAATAAAACAGAGTGAAAGTTGGAGCGGCCCCAAGTCTTCGGTGTGGGAGGAGAAAAGGTCACCCCCGTGCCCGGCTCTCCAGGGGTCTCTGCAGGCACACGACACACCCCAGAGCCTCCCAGAGAAGCCGCAGCCGGGCACCCACCCCAGGACCTCCTCCCCCTGCAGTCTGCAGCCGGGCGCTCTGAGGCCGGTCTGCTCCTGGCCTCACACAGTCTGCTCAACCCTTTCCGAGCGGCAGGTCCGTGACCTCCTGGGTGGCAGCGTTCCTTTGGAAGGTGCGGAGGGAGACAGCGCTGCCCTGGGTCCCGACCTTCTTCAAGGTCTCCTAACCGAACAGGCACACCCTTTGGGGCTCACCCAGGGGCAGAGCTGACCGATTTTCACAACAGGGCTAAATCTTAGACTCATGAGGGTCAGTTCAAAAAATATGAACTGCAAAATCATTCCTGTCCATGTCCTGAGGCGCAACACTGTTTAGAGCATTGACTTGCATAATCTTACAAACAGGTGAAAAGTGACTCCCACCTGGTGAAGGCTGGGCTGGACAGTGGGGGTGGAGGAAGGCAGGAGCCCAGACTCCTTGGATTGAGACCACGGCCACGTAAGGGGCAAAGCCTTTGGTGGAACCCTGGGCAACCCCTGGATGGCTTCTGGGCAGGAGACCCTGGCTTCTCCGAGGTTGGTTCTGGAGATGCCTCGGGCCCTCACTCAACCTGAACTTGCTCGGGCCCGTACTGGCTGTCTGGTGCAGCCGCCCCGGCGCAGGCAGCTTGAGTGGGTGTCTCCATTGACCACCCTCTCCCCAGTCTCTTCCGTGGGGTTCTGTAGAGGCTGACCTGCAGCAGCCCGGAGGCATAACAGCCCCACCCGAGCATCCTCAGGGTCCTTCTGCCCCTCCCCTTGCTGCTCCCAGACCGGACACAGACCTGAGGGTGCACAGCCCTGCACCCGGATGCAGTGACATACACCTGCAGGGCTAGGGATGAACAAGAGGCCGCCCCAGTACACCCAGTCCCTCCCAGCCAACCTTGACCTGGGGTGTGACGTGACCCGCCCACCAGCCTGCTCCAGTCTGGATGGGCTCCCCTACGTGTCCCCTCCTTACTGGCACACACTCCCTCACACGCACTCACACACGGGGAGGGTCATGAGGCTCACAAGTCGGACAAGGGCCGTGTCAGGTTAGACCGCCCAGTTCTGGGCCTCTGGGTGTTACCTTTGTGTCCTTCCAGGCACATGGCCAGAGGCGTCGGGGGTGAGACCTGACCCACCATCTGCAAGGTGGGAAAAGGCTCTCACTGTGGGCTTTCCTGAGACCACAGCCTCTAGACATCGGGACACAGCATGGGAACACATTGCACATTCGAATGTCTCCAACCAAGTGAGCTGAGTAGGGCGCTGTCTCTAGAATCGGGGTGCCTATGATAGACATGAGAGCATCTTGGGGATCCCCTGGACATCACCCTGCCATGGCTCCCCTCCTCATGGGCATGTTCCCTGGAGGCAATGTCCCCCACACACACCTCTTTCCTCTCCCCCTCCCCCACCTTGTCACCCCCAGGGTTCACTCATCCTTTGACCTCACCTGAGTAATTAGTTACTGGGGGGCGGGGGACTGTGTTTCCAAGCATTTGTGTGCACCTGTGCCCACGTGGGGGTGCCAGAGGAAAGGGCCCCACATGGGATGGGTTCAGAGGTCATCCAGGATCTTGGAGGCTCTCATTCCCAAAGAAAACCCCATAGGAAGGTGAAGCCCAGGCCTAGGACCCCAAAACCTCCCCCAGCTTCTCTAGACCCTGCTTACCTGGAGGTTCCCAGGCCAGTCCCTGCCTCTCCTGGTCTGTTTCCCGGCTGTCCCAGGAGGGCCTAGAGGAGGAAATTCATTAGACTGGAGAGAGTGGCCGCGGGCTCCCACCTTTGGGGTGGATGTGGCAGAGGAGCATCGTGGGCGGGGAGGTGTTCCCACCAACGGTCAGAGGCCGTTGGATCCTGCGCAGGCGCACACTGGGACCAGCGGACAGCGCGCGCACACGGGACCCGCCTCGGGGAAGGCGCGTGCACGAGACCCACCTCGCAGCGGGAGCGCGCGCAACGCCTAGGGGTCGCACGTATCCCGATCTCCACCGCCTGCTCAGTGACCCTCATATCCCCTTAGGCCTGGGGCCACCTCCACTCCACCCGGGCAGGGCGGCTGCACGGAGTGGATACGGAGACCCCGGGACAAGAGGGAAACGAAATATACCCCCGCCCTGCTGACCCGGCCCGCACCCTCCACTCCGCTGTTCTTCCGGGTGCGTGGCTGAGCCGGGGGAGGTGGGGGTGGACACCAGTCTAGGCAGGGAGGTCAAGCCGCCTTTCCCTCCTCTACAGTCCCTCCCCCTGTCTTCCCGAGAGCCCTTCTCCCCCCACAAGGTCCAGCACTTTGGACACCTTCATCTCCCTGCTTTAATCCCCAACACACCCACCAGAGGTGGGAGTCACCTACCCCATTTTAAAAAAGAACGCTGAGGTCCCAAGAGGTACCACATGAGCTTGCCTGTCACAGGACGGTGATGTGGTCCCGCTGTGAGTTTGAGCCCGGGGTCAATCTGACCCCAAACCAAGCTTTTCCAGGACTCCGAGGATGCGACTTCTGAGCCCACCCTTAGAGATGAGGATGTTCCAAGGGGGTGATGGCAGCAGGGGGCTCTGGGGGGCCAGAGATGGTGGGCTCCCTGGGGGAGGAACACACTAGCCTCCTGGGGAGGCTGGAGTGGGGTGAGGGGAGCACGCTGGGGAGGGCATCTGGCCCAGTTCGCCCGGGGCTCCGGATGTCAGGTAAGGCGTCGGGGCTCACCGCAGGTTGCCTGGTGCGGGGACCTAGCCAGGCAGTCTCCTCAGAGCCAGAGCATCCTAGATTTGAAGGGAGCTGGTGGGCGTGTTCCCTGCCCCCAGTCAGCATGGATCCCCAAGCACCAGCCAGGGATGAGGATGCTCCTCAGTTTCCTCCTCTTAGAGCGGGGCTGTGGCAGTCGTCTGCCTCCTCCCAGGGCTGGGCATGCCGCCCGGTAGGTCCAGAGATGGTTTCCCATCAGAGTAGCTGTTCAAGTGAGGTCTGTACCCAGAGAGGTCTAGTGAGGGGACCAAAGGGACAGGCCACCTGCCAGCTCGGCAGGACGCTCTCGTACATGCTGCTGATTGTCACCTCCAGGGGGCACCAGTGACACGGCGGCGCCTGCCGGCTGGGTGAAGAGGGGCGGCGAGGAGCCAAGGGCTGTGGGTGCAGACCCCGAGACACAGAGCTCCTGTGAGCCCGAGGCTGCCTGTGGGTGCGGAGGCTGAGGCTGAGCTGCCGCCTGAGGTCTCTGGGAACGACTGGGAGGACAGCCCGGGCCCCGAGGAATGGCCAGAGCAGCGGAAACACCGCATGGTGCAGGCAGCCCATGCCAGCATCTAGCCCAGGGGCTTCTAGAGAGTCCGGCTTCTGGCCTCCTTTGGGAGTGGAGTGGGAAACACGGGCCCCATAAAGGGAGGGGCTAGGAAGGGCTGTCACAGACAAGGGGGGGCAGTCTCCTTCTGTACCTGAACGTCAGGGGACTCTGGGACAAGGCCCATGGTGCTCTCTTCCACAGCGGGCTGCAGGAGCTGGCTGAGCGCACGCAGAGCAGGGAGACGGTGCCCCTGCTGCCTACTTAGGGGCTGCATCTGAGCTGGTCACCGGGCCTGGGGGGAGGGCTCCTTTTGGTCTTGGGTGCTGTGTAGGGGGTCCAGTGGCCGATGGCAGGGCTGGCTTTGCAGTGATCACACCCTGGGCGAGTGGGAACTCTTGGATGTCCACGGGCACAGACGGCAATGACCCAGACGAGAGAAGGTGCTCAGAAGAGAATGCTCAAGTTGCTGCAGTTTTCCTGCCTGTGGGCAGTGTTCCTGGGAAAAATTCAGGGCATCTTCTTGTTCCCTGTGCGCAGAAAGTATCCAAGGCTGTGAGTGGTCCAGGGAAGCCAGGTCAGTGTGATGCTGGGCACCATGCCCGGCGGGAGGAGAGCTTCGGGATGCAGTTACAGCGTGGGGGTGGCCTGGGACGCCAGCAGAGGTAGAAATTGCCTGGGAGCCGCCTCCACTCCTGTCTGTAGTTGCTTGTCTACCCAACACCCCAGACATGAGAGAGGCCCTGTGGATGGCTGGTGTCCGTAACAGTTAGAAGGTTCTCTAGGTAACTAGAAAAAAAGATCAGATAACCCATAGATGATAGAGCAAAAGAAATTATAACGACTAGAACAAAGATAAAGGGAACAGAAGAGCACTGGAGAAAATCTGTGAAAACAACATTCTTTCTTCTAGAGATTTACAGAATTGACAAAATAGACAAAAGTAACAATTTGATACCAACAAATCGGCTGAGATGAGACAGATCAATTCTGAGAAGCACACAAACTACAAAACTGACTCAAGAAGAAATGGAAAACATGAGCAGACCTAAAACAAGTCTAGAGACTGAAGCGGTACCAGGAACTCCCCAACGAAGCAAGCCCAGAGCCTGATGCTCTCACCGGTGGTTTCTATCACACGTTTCAAGAAGACTCCATTGTTGTAGGAAGAACTTTGACAAAATCTCAAACTTTTCATGACAAGTGCTCTCAATAAAATGGAAATAGAAGATTACATTGTGATAAAGGATATTTATGAAAAAACTCATACTTAGACATTCTTGGTGGCTCAACACTGAAGGTTTTCTCCGTAAGATGACAAATCAGGCGGGGTACCCGGCTGGCACAGTGGGTTAAGAGTTTGACTCTTGACTTAGCTCAGGTCGAGATCTCTCAGTTTGTGAGTTTGAGCCCTGCGTTGGGCTCTGCACTGATTTTGCAGAGCCTTCTTGGGGTTCTGTCTCTTCTGTCTGACTCTCCCCTGCTTGTGCTTTCTCTCAAAATAAAAAAACTCTCAAAGACTAAGAACAAACTGAGGGTGAGGGAGATGGGGGGGGAGAGGGGGTGATGGGCATTAAAAAAGGGCACAAGTTGGGATGAACACTGGGTGTTTTATGTAAACCAATTTGAAAATAAACTATTTTAAATTAAAAAAAAAATAAATAAACTCTAAAAAAATTTTAAAAATTGAAACTAAATCAAGGATGCCCACTTCCACCACTTCATTTCAACGTCATACTGCAAGTTTGGTCAGAGCATTATAGAAGATGCTCCCAAAGTAGAAAGGAAGAAAGAAAGTATATTTATTTAGTTATTTATTTGTTTGTTTGTTTGTTTACTTAAATATTTGTTTATTTATGAGGTAGAGACAGAGCACAATCGGGGGAGGGGCAGAGAGAGAGAGGGAGACACAGAATCCAAAGCAGGCTCCAGGCTCTGAGCCATCGGCGCAGAACCCAACGTGGGGCTCAAAATTATGAACCATGAGATTACGACCTGTGCCCAAGTTGGACGCTTAACTGACCGATCCACCAAGCGTCCCAGGTAAATATTTGTATATGACACCATCTGCTATGCAAAAAGTCATAAGTGTAAAAATCTACATGAGATTATAGTGTTTTCAGCAAGCTATGAGCGGAGAAGACCAACAGGTATGGATCAATGGAATAAAGTTGAGAATCGGTGACGGAATCCATACATCCACACACGAATGGGTAGTTATTTCCAAACATGGATACCAAGATCTTTCCATTAGGCAAAAACAGTGTCTCCAACAAATGTGTTGGGAAACTGGATTCCACATACAGAAGAGAGAAGTCAGAGCTTTGCTTGACACCATATAAAACAACTATCTCCAGGGGCACCTGGGAGGCTCAGTCGGTGGAGTGCCTGACTTCAGCGCAGCCCATGATCTCATGGTTTGAGAGTTCAAGCACCGCGTCCAGGTGTACGCTGTCAGAGAGCTCTCTACACGGAATTTGCTTCAGAGGCTCTGTCCCCCTCTCTCTCTTCCACTTCCCAGCTCACGTTCTCTCTCTGTCACAAAAAGAAAAAACAAAACATTCCAATTCTCTCCAAATGGATCAAAGAGCTAAATTTAAGTGCAAAAACTCTTAACCCCCCAGAAGTCAATGAAGAGCACCTAGGGGCAAATCTTCACTCACTTGGGTTGGCAGTGGTGTCTCTAATGTAGCAACGGAGACGAAGGCAACAAAAGGAAAAAATAAAAATAAAACGCTGGACTTCTACATTGCCGAAAACCTTTGGGAAAAAAGGACAATCTCGAGAATGTAAAGAAAATCCCGAGAATGACAGGAAATATTTGCGCACCATAAATCCGATAAGGGTCTTGCATCGAGAATATGTAAAGAAAAGGAAATGCAAGCCAACACCACAATGACGTACCTCCCCACACCCATAAGGGGGGCCTATACTGAACAAATAAATTACAAATGTTGGGGTGGATGTTGAGAAGCTGGAACCCTCTTACGTTGCTGGGGGAGATGTTCATGGTGGAGCCACTGTAGCAATGGTAGCATCCTGGTGTCATGTCACCCAAGTTCTCTATCACAGAACAGAAGACTGAGCTCGGGTACTCTAACAAAGCCTGGACACACGTAGCATAGCAGCACTATTCTCAAGAACCAAAAGAGGAAAACGACCCGAGTGTCCATCCACACGGGAATGGATAAAACAATACGGTCTGTTTACACCATGGAACTCACTCCGGGATGAAGGCATGAAGTATGGATACAGGCTAAAATGTGATGAACTCGGTGTGTGGTTTTTTGTTTTGTGTTTTGAAAGAGAGAGAGGGAGAGGGCATGTGAGAGCAGGGCAGGGGCAGAGGGGGAGGGAGATCTTGAGCAGGGTCCAGACCCAGCGCCGAGCCCATCTCTGGGTTCAGTCTCATGACCCTGAGATCATGACCTGAGCTGAAGTCAAGAGTCTGATCTTCAGCCGACTGAGCCACCCAGGCACCCCAATGTGGGTGAACAAGAAAACCTTATACCAAGTGGAGAAACTAGACACAAAACACCACATACTGTAGGATCCCACCCATATGAAAAACTCACAATAAGTGAATGAATAGTGACGGTGCCACATTACTGGTGGCCGGGACCATGGGGAGTCGGCGAGAGCAAGTGACTGACCACCCGGCGAGGACTAGTTGTCTGTTTGGGGTGATGCAGATGTTCTGGAACATACAGGGGTGCTGGCGCTCAGCACAGGAAGGGTAGTTAATGCTGGGGACTTGTACAGTGTTAGACGTTTCAAAGGAGAAAGTTGATTTCATATTAAATTAAAAACATCGCACATGTGTAATCAAGAAAAGAAACAAACAAAGATAAGAGATCGTTCTCATCCCAGGCGAGGACAGGGTGACCCCGGTTCTGGAACTGGCCCTGGCTGTGTCTCACGAGCTGGTGCCGGAGGCAGGGCCGGAGCCGGGTCTAGGTCTCGAGCTGGTGCCGGAGCCGCCCTCGCTGTGTAGACGGCACCAGTGGGTGCCAGAGCCGCTCTGCGTCAGGAGGTGATGTGAGCGCCGAATCTGGAGCCAGGTCCAGGTCTGGGTCTCGCATCGGCTCTGTCTCTGCAAACTGGTGTCGGGGCAGGTCCCGGCTCTAGAGCGGGGAGCACAGCGGACATTGGAGCTGGTGACAGAGCAGTTTCTATCCCTGGAGTCACCGGTGTGTTGGACCTAGAGCTTCTCTGGCAGCTGGTGTCAGCCCCGGAGCTGGCTGGGCTCAGTGCGGACCTGGGGCCAGAGCCGGCTCAGGACCTGGCTCCCATTCGAGTCGGCTCCAGCTCTGGGTCTGGGGCTAGAACCACCGCTGGAGCGTCACGGGGCTCAGTCATAAAACTGCCTCTGTTTCTGGCGTCGGCGTTCGAACCATGCTGGTGCTTCCTGCCTCCAGTTCTGGTGTTAGAGCTGACGCGGGAGCTTTGTCCTGCTCTGGGGCGGGTACCAGAGGCCCCTGTCCCCTGACGCTGGGGCAAGATGGGGCGCTGGCACAGGGGGTGACTTTGGGGCTCAGGCTGGGGCCGGTGCTGCCGCCGGCTTGTCCTCTGAGCCTGGCTCACCCCTGCAGTTCGTTCTGGAGCTCGATCTGGCTCTAGAGCGGTCCTGCCTCGGTTTCCTGCTGCGCACAGTGTGGGGCTGTGGCGTCCCTCTTCCCAGGGATGGGCGTGCTGCCAGGAACTCCCGACTGGGCTCCTGGTGAAGCTTACAAAAGCCGACTGTATGGAGAGAGGGGGACGCCAAGGGGCCTCCCCGCCCGGGGGCTCCCCAGGGTGCTCTTGTGCACGTGACCTTCGTCCACATCCGGGGTGACGCCGATTTTCCCTTGTTGTCCCCGGGCTGGAGGCAGAGCTGCGATGAGAGCCTGTGGCTGCAGACCCCTGAGACGGTGTTCGTGGGTGCGCCTGGCAGGCGGGGCTCGGTGGCAGTTGAGGAAGAGGGGTGCCTGGGGCTAACGGTGCCAGAAACCACCGGGGTCGAGAAGGAGGTGGTTGCTGGGCGCGGTGGGGCCGGCACGTTCCGCAGGTTCCTGGGCCCTGCAGGGCCTCCAGGCGGGGCGCCAGCTCCTGGGCAGGATTTCCCGGCCCCTCAGTGGGTGTGGGCTGGAAGACACAGCACTGGTTGGGCTGCCAGGGAGAAGGGTGTGGAGTCACCTTCTCTTCCCGGACATGGGACTCTGGGACGCAGGTCATGTTGACCTCCTCACTGTGCAGGGACAGGAGCTGCTCCAGGGTCAGTGTCCCCACCGACAAGGTCTGGGTCTCACCTGAGCTGCTCACTGGTCGCAGCCCTGGACACCAACCTGCAAAACCCAGTCACATGATTATCAAGTTCTTTGCTGGTTCGTCCCAGGCCAGACTGCACAGTGGGAGGCTCCAGGTCTGGCTTTAGGGGTACAGATTCTTGTCCTGGTTCAACCTCTTTCTTTCTGGAGACCCTGGCCAGCTGAAGAACTCTGGGCTTCAGTGTTGGCATCTGTCACATGGGTCAGATCTGGCCCCTCTGTCCTCCTTTGTGACAGGATTAAGTCCTCGCTGGTGCCAGGCACAAATTCCAGAAATATGTATCTTGTGATAGTTCTTGCCGGCCCTCCCTCTCCGGCTAGGAAGGTGGTGAAGCTGGGCTGCCCCTGAGGGAGGAGCGGGAGGGGGATGGAGCCCACATGTCCCCCAGGTGAGGGGCAGGGACAGGGCAAGGCTGACGCTGAGGGACAGGGGATGGGGCTGGGCTGACGCTGAGGGGCAGGGGACGGGGCTGGGCTGACGCTGAGGGACAGGGGACAGGACAGGGGACAGGACAGGGCTGACGCTGAGGGGCAGGGGACGGGGGTGGGCTGATGCTGAGGGGCAGGGGACAGGACAGGGCTGACGCTGAGGGACAGGGGACAGGACAGGGCTGACGCTGAGGGACAGGGGACGGGGCTGGGCTGACGCTGAGGGACAGGGGACGGGGCAGGGCTGACGCTGAGGGGCAGGGGGAAGAGCCCAGGCCCTGCAGCCTGCTCCTCTGGAATCGGGTGGTGAGCTGACCAGGTGACCTCTGGCTGGTCGGGTCCAGCAGCTACGACACTGGGGAGTCAGAGAGCGATGCACTCGCCATGGAAAGCCGAGCACGCTTTTCCCAGGGAGATCCCAACTACGTGGTCAGGAGCCACCCGGGAGTCAGGGGAGGTGGATGTCAGCGGGGGGATTGTGGGGTGTCTCGGCGCCCATCGCTGTACTGTTTCTCGTTTCTAGGATCCTGCAGTAAACGTGCCAGTAATTGGAACGGGAAATCCGGCACCGTCTCTGCATAACGACCTGTTGTAGATTTTCTAAAAGAAGAAACTTTACAACTAGAGACATGGCAGACACTGGACCCCGGCCGGCACCCTGGCAGGGACACCGTTGCTGACGTGCAGAGTAAAGGGCAGCAGGGTCGCCTGGCCGGCGCAGGGATGTTGGGGACGCATGTGTCCCCTGGAACCCTGCTACGCTTATTGGGTCTCCTGCCCCTTGTCACCACGGCACCATTTTTTATTCCGTCTGTAACTGGCCCCATCTTTTGTCCCAATGTTTCACATCCCCGATACCAGCCTGGACAGGAGTGAGCTGACAGCTGTCTCCCACAGCAGCCCTGGGCCAGTCCCTGCCTTTCCAGCTGGTTTCCCAACTGTCCCTGAGGGCCTGAGGTGGAACCACATTGCTCACTCAGCCTGGGGGCAGCGTGGGCTCTCGGCATGGCTGGGGGGCTAGCTGGAGGCTTGGGGTGGAGAGCTTGGTAGAGGGGGGTGTGGGGAGGGTGGGGGAAAGGAGGAGAACGCCCTGGGGCAGTGGAGGGGCCAGCTACAGGGAGACCCTGGCGGTGCTGGGCGGGGGTGAGGGCACTGGGGGCCCTGTGGGCGGCTTGACATAAGCTGAGGGCGTCAGGGGTGTGGGCGCTGGGACGATGTTGGGGTGAATGGGCAGGGGCGGGGGAGGAGCGACGCCCTGGGCCTTTTAGGGCGTAGCTGGGGGCAGGCGCAGGGGCGCTGGGGTGGGGGTGGGGCGTGCTGGAGGGTCTGGGGAAGGTTGAGCAGGGAGCATTGCAGGCCCTCGGGGTGGGGCGCATAGGCCAGGGAGGGGGAGGGGACGCACGCGCCCGGGACAGGGGAAGGGAGGTGTGCGCTCAGGTCGCGGGCCTCTGTCCACCCTTAGCCGGTCCCGGGACCCCGCCCGGAGCGCGCGCACCCTCAACGGCTCCGCTCCGTCTGGACCCGCGTGGTGCACGTCCGTTGGGGGCCTGGGAAGGGTTCCTGCAGCCGCTGCGGGGCCTCGTCCTGCGCGCTGTGTGTGCGCAGCTGAGTGCGGGGTGACTCCTGCCGGCAGACAGTTTACAGCCCCTGAGAGGGCTCAGCCAGTGCCCGACGTCCATTTGGGACTTTCCGCTGCTGCGGCAGGTCCGGGTGTCCTACGTCCGCCCAGCCGCACTGGGAGACCGCGGATCCTTGCGCTGTGTCCCCCGGCCTCTGTCTTGCACTGTCGTTGTTCGCATGTGGAGGGACCTGCTGCAGACCCCGTCCCTCCATGAAGGATCGGGGACCCAGGCATCCTGCAGGTGAGAGACCTGATCCGAGGTACCAAATGGGGCGCCATCCACCACCACGACCCCCTCCCCCCTCGGGTCGCCTGTGGGCAGGACATAGCTGGGGTATTCTGTATGATTTCCTGTACACACACTCATGTTATTTGCAAATGGAGATAGCTGTCCTATAATGGCCTGGTAGCAGGTGCACAGCTGTAGTTCAGGGGTCTCTATGGGGCCATTTCTAGACACAGACAACACAGACGGGCTGTTTTCTGAAGGGCCTTTAATGCAGTGTGATGTCAAGGTTCACCTTGTGTGTAGTAGCATGTGTCCGTAATTCGGTCTACCCCAAGCCAAATAATATTTCCCAACTAATTTTTATTGTGTAGGTAAACCGTATTCTGTGTATCCACTCTACAGTAGATGGACTTTGGGGCTCTTTCCGCCTTTGGGCAACTGGGAGTACCAATGCTATGAATATCTATGGTCAGGTTTTTCGTAGGTTTTCGCTTCTCTTGGCTCATATGGAAGTTCCATGTTAACGTTCTGAGGAGTTGCCAGTCCGTCTCCCAAAGGGCTACATCATTTCATATTTCTACCGCAATGTAGGAGGATCCCATTTCTACCGATCCTTGCCAACACTTCGTAGTATCTGTCTTTTCACCAACAGCCAACCTGGTGGACCTGAACTCATATCCCATTGTGGCTTTGGTGTGATTTCCATCCTGAAGAAGGATGTTGAACATTGTTGGCCACTCGTTTATATTTTTTGGAGAAATGTCTCCTCAGCTGCATTTCCCAGTTTTAATTGGATGAGTGGTTTCTTACTATCGAGTCGTAAGACTCCGTATATATTCTCCATGCAGGTCTCTTATGATATATGTAATTAGCTGTACATGGTCGCATTTGGTAGGCTATCTTCTAGCTTTCTTGATGCTGTCTTTCAGTATGCCTACTTTTCATGTTTGTTTTTGAGACAGAGAGAGCGGCAGAGTGCAAGCAGTGGAGGGGTGGAGAGAACAGGAGACACAGAATCCGAAGCAGGCTCCAGGCTCCCAGCTGTCGGCACAGAGCCTGACCCGGGACTTGAACCCAAGGACCATGAGATCACAACTTGAGCTGAAGTCGGCAGCTTAACCGACTGAGCCACCCAAGCGCCCCTGATTTCTTTATTGACCTGTGGCATCTGTTAGTTCCGTATATACCACGGTGACTCCATAGCTGTGTATATTGCTAACTGATCCCACAACAGGTCCAGTTCATGTCCACATCCACACAGAGTTGCACAATTTTTCTTGTTACAGAGACTTTTAAGATTGACCTCTTTGCAGTTTCCAAATGTGCAAGACAGTATTAACTCTAGTGACCATGCCGTCCATCCCTGAACTTGTTTATTTTGTAATGGGAAGATCGTACCTTTTGACCACCTTCACCCATTTGCTCATCCCTTACCCCCTGCCTCTGGCAACCAGCAGTGCATTCGCCCTATCTGTGAGCTCTTTGGGCTCTGTTTCCAAGATTCCACATATAAATGAGATATGATGTTTGTTTTTCTCGGTCTAACTTATTTCACTTAGCATCATAACCTCGTCTGCGCTGTTCCGAGTGGATCTCCTGCTTTTCATGGCTGACTACATATGCCATTATATACATGTGGATATGTGCACCCCCCCCCCACATCTTCTTGTTCATCCATCCACCGAGGACACTAGGCTTGCTTCCACGTCTCTACTCTTGAGTAATCCTGCCATGAACATGGGTGGGGAGAGATGTCTTTTTGAGTTAGTGTTTTGTTTTCTTCCGATAAAGACCGGAAATGGAACTGCTGGATTCTGCGGTATTTCTCTTTTCAGTGTCTGAGGAACTTCCATGCTGTTTTCCATAGTGACTGTACCAGTTACCTTCTCGTACAATTGCTTTTTTTCTCTTCTATCCCGCAGCCTTGCAGCCCTATTTTATTGTTTCTGGAAGCTTTTCTGTGTATTCTGTCTGATTTGCTACATGCATGGTCATGTTATTTGTAAATAGAGATGGTTTTACTTCATCGCCTCCAATCCAGATGCATTTTATCTCCCTTTCTTGCCTCATCGACGTGGCCAAAACCTCCAGGACAACGTGGACCACAGGTGGGGAACGTGGGCATTGCCCATCTTGCTCCTGAACTAACGGACAAGGCTTCCAGTCTTTTCTCCGTTCCGTATGATGGGAGCTGGTTCACAGATGCCCTTCATGGGGCTCAAGAAGTTCCCCTCTGTTCCTGCGTTGAGTGTTTGTATCATGAGATGGCGTTGGGTTTCGTCAAAGGGTTTTCTGTGCTTAATGGTGATCAACTTTTACGGCAGCTCGTAAACCATGAAATCACCTCTCTTTCCCTCTTCTGTCTTACCCGTCACACAGACACACAGAACTTGTCTGGAAGCTGATCCGACTCCAGCTAGGAAAGACGTGCTGCAGGATGCTTGAGTGAAAGTTCTAGAGCTCTTGACCCCGGTTATCCTAGGTCGGGCTGCTGCGTACCTGGGGGTGGCCAGTTCCGATGACACCCCTCATGAGTGACAACCAGAAATCGAAATGTTAATGATAATCTTCACGGTGGTGGCTCCCTCTGGCGTGGGTATGCCATAATTTCCTCTTGTCTGTGCTGACTGTAGAGTGAAAGCAGGTAGCATTAAAGGCAATGACTGTTGAGGAAACAGAGCATGTCAAACATATGTCCTAACGGGTAATGACCAGCAGGCAAAACCCCTGCTTACCCGAGACACATGTTAGAGGGAATATAGCACATTCTGAACTGACTTCCTGTTGTGGAAGTCCTCGTTCTGAAAATACTCTTTTTGGTTTATTTTCTGAGGCCTCACCTGTCTGCTTTTCTATTCCAGGAGTTTGGGTGCTGACGGTGTTTGTAGGCGGTCTCACGAGTGGCAGCTTTGAGCCCACAATTTGGCCTGTTACAGGTAAGGGGCTTGGAGGGGCATCTGCATGTCGCCAGCCAGGAAAGCATCATCCAGGCATTTCTCAGCGTTCCCAGGAAGGGCCCGCAGAGCCCAGGACGCAGTACGAGGTCTGGACTGGGGAGACGCTTTGTCCGCACCCACCTGGCACTCGGTCTCTAAGGCCCGTAAATAACAGAGACTCTAGAGTGGGAATGGGAAGCTGTTTTAGTGTTATGCTAGTTAGGGTTGTCCACTTTAACCTCCAAGTAAAGAGGGTAAGAGTGTCATTGTCCCTCCTAACATGACACAGCTCTGTGTGTCCAGTTCAAACCATACAAATCCTCTCTCCCAGGAGGATGCTAAGTTCTTAGGTGACGTCCACAGTTTGCTTTGATATCCTGTAACTTTCGTCCTATGATGGGAAGTTAACCATTATTAATGCATCTTATATTATCTTACACGATAAAAAGACAAGGAAGGAAAGAAAAGAAATTTATTTGTTCTTTACGCATACTGTCTCCAGGTGAGAAGGTGGCCCTGGGGTGGGTTCTTGGGCTGAGGCTTCTCTGCACGGCACTGGAAAGTTATCTGGCTTTGCAAAGGCACATGGGCAGGTGCTCATGTGGCAAACCTCTGTCCTCTTGCAGCACCGGTGTCAACCCCAGTGCCAGCTCGACTACCAGCTCCAAGTTTGCCCAGCTTCAATGCCAGCTCTTGATCAGCTCTGGTACCGAATCTGGAGTCAGAGCCATTTCTGGCACAAGCCCAACAGTAGGTAGAGGGGCAGATACAGAGCTGGAGCCAGAACCGGCTCCTGTGCCCCTTCCACTTTATAACCAGTGCCAGTTGCAGAGTTAGCCCCAGCTCGCGCACCAGATCTAGTTCCCGTTCCAGAGCTGTTGCTCTAACATAAACTCGTGGAAGAGTTCTAGAACTACAGCCAGCTCCGGGACCAGCTCCAGCACCGGCCGAAGGGCTCGAAGCAGCCCCAGCACCAGCTATATCACCCAGCTGCAGAGAGAGAGGCAGCTCTCTCATCCACTAACTTGCCAGCTCCAGCGGCAGCCAGCTCTGGAGTTTGGATCAGACCCAACCTAATTTCCACAGCAACAGTTAATGGCAGGAGTGAACTAGAGCCTGCTCCTGCATAGGATCAGGCAGTACAACTAGAGCTACAGGCAGGGGTCGTGTGAGAACCTTCTCTAGAGCCAGTGTCAGCACCGGAACAGGCTTCAGCTCCAGCTCCCACCCTAGAGGCAGCTCCAGCACCCGCTCTAGCATTGGCTCCAGAACTAGAGTCAGCACCCAGTTCAGAGCTAGAACCTGCTATGGCAACAGTTCTCATACCAGGTCCAGAGTAGAAGCCCCCACCAGCGCCAGCTCTGGCACCAGCTCCAGAGCGAAAGCTGGCTTGGGTACAAGTAGTAGGCGAAGAACCAATGCCACCTCAAGAGAAAGAAGCAGCTCCTGCACCTACATCACGGCTACATAATGTTTTGGCTCTAGCTCTGTCACCGATTTCTGTGCAAGATCACGTGTCTGCTCTGGTGCCCCCTCTAGTGTCAGCATCAGCCCTGACACCTATTCCATAGGTGCAGCCAGCATGAGAACCACAGCCAGTTCCCCCACCAGTTTTAACTCCAGCCACAGAGCCAGATCTAGGACTGTATGCAGCTGGAGCCCCAAGAAGCAGATCTAGCATCACAGCCAGAATTAGAGGCTTCTGTGACACGAGCTCTTACACCATGGACAGCTCCTGCACCAGTTTCTAGATTGGATCCACCATGACTAAAGGCCAGAGGCAGTTTAGACACCGGTTCTCACACCATGGACAGCTCCTGCATCAGTTCTGGAATTAGATCCACCATAACTGCGAAGCCAGAGGCAGCTCTGACACCATTCCTCACACCATGGACGGCTCCTGCACCGCTTCTGAGATGAGATCCACCATGACTAAAAGCCAGAGGCAGCTCCGACACCAGTTATGACACCATGGACAGCTCCTTCATCAATTCTGGAATTAGATCCACCATGACCAAAGGCCAGAGGCAGCTCTGACACCAGTTCTGACACCATGGACAGCTCCTGCACCAGTTCCTGGATTAGATGCACCATGACTCTGAAGCCAGAGGCAGCTCTGACACCAGTTTTCATAGCATGGACTGCTCCTGCACCAGTTCTGAGATTAGATTTACCATGACTAAAAGCCAGAGGCAGCTCTGACACTAGTTCTCATACCATGGACAGCTCCTGCACCACTTCTGAGATTAGATCCACCATGACTCTACCACCAGCTATATCACTAGCCCTGGATCCACAAACAGCTTCAGTTCCAGATTCAAGGATAAAGCCACTCCACCACCCACTTAGGAGTCAGAGCCACCTTTAGTCCCAAACCCAGAGCCAGAGCCTACAGCAGTATCTCTAGCTTCAGGGCCGGAGTTAGAGTCAGCTCAAGAGCTATAAACAGCTACAGAACCAGGTTTGGGTCCTCTCTGGAGGCACATTCGGTCTAGTACCCCACCCCCAGAGTGAGACACAGGTTCAACACTGCCTTCGAGCCAGGTCCAGAGATGGGGCTGGCTCCAGCTTCAGCTCTGCTGCCAGTTCTGGGATCAGAGCTGTCATTTGAACTTGAGCAGCTCCAGCACCAGCTATGGAACTACCCACAGGAGCGCCTGCTCCTTCATCATCACAGTGCCACCACAGTGGGGGTAAGGTGTGGAGCTGGGGGGCAGGACAGTCCCTGCTAGGCCGGTCACCCCAACGACCCTGGTCATTACACTCAGAGCCTGCGCCCCAAGCCCCCCTGGAGATCACAGTCCCACGGGCTCTGCAGACTTGCTTTCCCACACAAGGCTCTTAGTGGACGAGGAGACCACGGAGGTTGGAGGCCAAGGCTCCTGCCTTAAATACTATATACATTTGACCCAGAAACTCCACCTGATGACCTGTGTCCTAAACAAAAAGTGATTTATGGAGACGGTTGATCTCTTCAGGGAGATGGGAAGGGAAAACCCAGAGACAGCCCATGTTCCAGAGCCAGGGCTCTTTGGAAATTCTGATGTAGAGGAAGAGGCTTGAGTGGTCAGCGCCCAGCCCTGGGGAAAGCAGATTTGGGAAGAACACACACCTGCACCGGCCTCGCTGCACAGGCAGGGGTGCACACGCTGTGCCAGAGTTTCTCAGATGGTCCTGGGACGAGCACTGCCGGGTGAGGGTCTGCATTTGCGGACGCATGGGGGCTGCGCACTGTTTTCCCAGAGAGGGGTGTCCATCACACCTCTCGCTGGGGATCCCCTGGGGGATCTGCTTCCTCACGTTGTCACCTGGGCTACTGCTCCCCCGACCAGAAACCTGACATTTGGAAGATGAGCAGCGCTGGCTCACAGGGTATCTTCCTTCCTTCCTTCCCTCCTTCCTACCTTTTCCCCTTTACTCCTTTCTTTCTTTCTTTCTTTCTTTCTTTCTTTCTTTCTTTCTTTCTTTCTTTCTTTCTTTCTTATTTATTTTGAGGGAGAGAGAGAGAGAGAGAGAGAGAGAGAGAGAGAGAGAGAGAGAAGGTGGGAGGGACGGAGAGAGGCAGAGAGAATCCCAAGCAGACTCTGCACTGTCATCGCAGAGCCTGATGTGGGGCTGGAACTCATGAACCAGGAGATCATGACCTGAGCTGAAACCAAGAGCCAGATGCTTAACTGACTGAGCCACCCAGATGTCTGTCCCTAGGGTTTCTTTTGCCTGAGTCCTACCGGGAACGTCCATCATCCCTGACAACCGCTCCCCATGGGGGTGACCTCCCCTCAGACTTGCACATCTGAGGTCTTCTCCCTGTGAATGCATTGACTTTGGGGCATTTTTCGCCCAGAGGCCTGTGAACCCTTTCTCTGGCCTTGGGTTGTGAGGAATGCTTTTCCCCTTGGTGGTGTGACTGTCCAGCTTCCTGCCTTTCCCTGTTTCTCTTTTGGCCGCGGGACGACCAGCCGTGTCCTGTCTGGTGTCACAGTCCGAACAGGGCTCTCCACCCCAACCTTGTGCCCATTTCTACAAAGCAGCCTCTCTTGTCACATCCAATCCTTAATCCATACAGTATTTCAAAATCGAATATGAAATTTTCTATTTCAAAAACCACACACAACAATTATTGTGTCCCATTTAAAATAATGTTTGCTAACAGAAAGGCACCTTTTGGGTGTTTCGTTTACGGGAAACATCCTGAGTAGGTAAGGGAACACAGGCAGAAAGCAGAACAGGGGTTCCCAGGGGCTGTCGGGTGGAAAGAATGGGGAGGGAGGGCTTTGGGGATGTAGTGTCCCTTGGGGACTGAGATAGTCTGCAACAATATTCTGTGCCATGGTCGCACAGCATTGTGAGTATACTCAGTGCTCAGGAATTGACATTTTAAAACAAAAAAAATTAGTTGAAATTAATAATAAATGCTCCTCTATATATGAAATGATAGAATTACAGTCAAAATGTACAGGAGAGAGAGCATGAATTACAGTTAAAATGTACAGGAGAGAGAGGCAATGGGGTTGGGGGAGGGGACTAACGTCCACTGTACAACGGGCTCTCCGTGCAGGGCTGTGGGCGCTGGCGGTGTTTCTGGGATCCGCGTGGGAGCAGGAGTAGGGGCCACGGATGGGGCAGAAGCAAGAGAGAGGAGAGGACCCGGCTCCTCCTGCACAGGTGCCAGGTCGCCAGATGCCCCCGATGGTGTTGAGTCAGGCTCTGGAGCTGCACCGGCTTCTGCTCCTGTACCTACTCATCAGAATAAGCCAGAGTGACAGTTGGAGCAGCCCCAAGTCCTCCGTGTAAGAGGAAAAAAGGAAACTCCCGTGCCTGCCTCTCCAGGTGCCTCTACAGAGACACAACCCACACCAGAGCCTCCGAGAGAAGCCGCCACGAGGCACCCGCCCCCAGGCCTATTCCCCCCTGCACTCTGCAGTTTCAGGCTCTGATGCCAGTTTTTGCTCCTGGTCCTCCACCAGCCCCCGGGGGCTCCTCCCTGGGTGGTCCTGAAATGACCTGGCCCCATCCACCCGCATCACCCACCCCCAGCCTCTCATCTCGGGCTCCGGCTCCCTGGGCTCCGGGTCCTGCACCAGCCCCCGGGGGCTCCTCCCTGGGTGGCCCAGCACTGACCTGGCCCCATCCACCCGCATCACCCACCCCCAGCCTCTCATCTCGGGCTCCGGCTCCCTGGGCTCCGGGTCCTGCACCAGCGCATGGCGAACCAGGAATTTGGGTTCTGCCAGCCTTTCCCTACATCGTCAGTTTTCTTTGAGTCAGTGACCAGCAGCCGGTCTGCAGGCGTCACACCCCGTCCCTCCCAGCCAACCTTGACCTGCAGGTGTCACGTTCTGAACAGGGGTCTCCGCCCCAAGATTGTGCCTGTTTTCACCAAAGAGGCCTCTTTATTCACACCTAATCTTCAATCCACTGGTCATTGCAGTATCGAATGGGAAAAAGTCTATTTCCCATCTGAAAATTCGGTGCAGACACAAGGTATCTCCTTGCGAGAGTCCACTTAGAGGAAACATCCAGAATAGGCAAAGGACCAGACAGAAGGCAGATCAGGGGCTCCCAGGGGCTGGCGAGGGCACGAATGGGGGCGAGGGCTTCGGGTACACGGTGTCCCTTGGGGGAGAGAGATTCTGCACTTGTGTTCTGGGGCGTGGCCGACAGCGACGAGAGGGTACTCAGTGCTCAGGAATTGTACAATTTCAAACCAAGAACAATTTTTATTTAAAACTAATCTAATATCTAAATAAAATATGCAACACTAAGGCTATAGCTGTAATACAGAGGACAAAAAGGATATGAGGGAAGAGGGAGAGACAATCTGCTCGGGGGTCGGGGTCGGGGGACGGATCAGCACCTACACATAGGGTAAACTCCCCACTCAGATCTGAGGGCTCTCCATTTCTTTCCGGCATCCCTGCAGGGGCAGGAGGGGCAGGAGGGGCAGGGGTAGGGGCAAGGGAAGGAGGAGAAGCAGGCACAGGATGGGGAGGGGAAGGGAGAGGAGGAGGAGGCGCAGGAGAGGAAGGAGGAGGCGCAGGAGAGGCTGGAACAGGAGCAGGGGCAGGAGCAGGAACAGTGGAAGCAGCAGGGGCAGGAGTAGCCACAGGAACAGGAGCAGGACCCGGCTGGCTCCGCTCAGGGGCCAGCTGTCCCTGCTCAGGTGCCCGGTCACCTGCCGGCTCCTGGGCCCCTGCAGGAGGCGCTCCAGACGCCACCTCTGCCCCCAGAGCTGCCGATGCCCCCAGTAGTGTCCGGTCAGGCTCTGGGGCCAGACAGGCTTCTGCTCATGCACCTGAGTCATCAGAATGAAACAGAGTGACAGTTGGAGCAGCTCCTAGTCCTCGGTGTGGGAGGAGAAAAGGTCACCCCCGGGCCCGCCTCTCCAGGGGCCCCTGCAGGCACACGACACACCCCAGAGCCTCCCTGAGAAGCCGCAGCCGAGCACACACCCCAGGACCTCCTCCCCCTGCAGTCCGCAGCCGGGCGCTCTGAGGCCAGTCTGCTCCTTTCCCCACACCAGCCCCCAGGCCCTCCTCCCTGGATGCCCCAGCACCCACCCGCCCCGTACGCCCGCGTCACCTTCCCCCAGGCTTCTCATCCTCGGGCTCTGACTCCGTGGGCTCTGGGTCCTGGAGCAGAAACTGGTGAACCATAACCCTGTGGAGTAGCCTGGGCGGTGAAGTTGGCCTTCCCAGGCAATCTCCAGGTCCTGCTTCTGGAGACTTCTATGCGGCCATTCACTTTCCAAGCCCAGGGTGAACCTCCTGGGCGATGGGGCACATACGCACCTCTGTAGGGGAGGGGTATCGGGATTCTGTCAGCTGCTTCCAAATTTTATCCATTGATTTCTGTAAAGACAGTGACCGGCAGCCGGTCCGGAGACTTCACCGCCCTGCCCGGCCAGCCTCAGTGTCCCTCTGCCCGTCCCCCTGCTGATATCAGGTCTGACACTAACCTGAATGTGCACAGCCCTATACCCGGACGCAGTGACATACACCTGCAGGCCTCGGGATGAACTGTGGGGACAAGAGGCTGCCGCAGCACACCCCATCCCTCCCAGCCAACCTTGACCTGGAGTGTGAGCGTGACCTGCCCACCAGGCATCTGACCCCTCATCAGCCTGCACCTGCTCAGGTGGGCCCTCCATACATGACCCCTCATTCCACACATACACGCACAAGGAGGTGACCTAGGGCCCCACACGTCAGATCAGAGCAGTGTCGGGCTGGACTGGTTGGCCTGGGTCTCCCTGTGTTACCTTTGTGTCCCTCTGACCTAGTCCGGAGGCATCTAGGGTAAACTCTGATTCAACGTCTCTGGTATCGGAAAGGCCCACGCCGTGGCCTTTCCTGAGACCACGGCCTCGGCACGTGGGAGCACAAGATGAGATCATGTTTCTTATTGAGGGTCTCCAACCAAGTGAGCTGAGTAGGGGGCTATCTCTCGAATGTGGAGGACGGCTCATCCAGGTTCCAAATTATGTTGGGGTCTGTCAGCAGGGAAGTGGGGTCACTGCCGGGGGTACCCTTAACAGGCTTCCTTCTCACACAAGAGCTCCCCTTCCCAGGCTACTGGGGCTCCCCTCCACCCCTTGCCCTGTCCAGACAGTTGCACCACCAGAGGCCCCCTCTCCAGCCCCCAGGAACCCTGAGTGCAGCCAGGAGCCCCACCCTGAGGACCCAGAGCTGGATTCAGACCGGGCTCCTGCTCCCGACCAGGGCTGCGACCCTGCACAGACCATGTGCCTCTCAGCATCTCCCCAGTGTCCCCATCTGCACAGTGGGGACGTTCTGGCATCCACTTCACGGATGCCATCAGGGAGAGACCTACAGACACGCATTCAGGTGCAGCTCACCACAGCGGACACAGTGCCGATGCGTGCGGGGGTGAGTGAATAACACTGAGTCCGGGCTCAGGTCTCTCGGTATAGACCACAGGACCCACATCGTGGGACTTTGGGGAAGAAACGCTGATGCGTGGGGATGAGAAGCGCTACGACCCACCTGCACCGTTGGTGAGACTGGGAATCCAGTAGTGAAGATGCACGGTCTGCGGGCCCGTGGACCTGACTGGAGCAGGGGTTCAGCGGGGACCGCGGGGCACGGCAAGCGTCCCAGCTCAGTTAGGAGCAGCTGCCGGGAGCAACGGGTCTGGCAGGCGTCCGCGTCCAGTAGCTCAGGACCCGCCTGGGCAGGGGTGAAGGGAGTGGGGATCCTTGGTCTGAGCACTCATGTTCTCCGTGATCCCCAAGTAGCTGTTCCCTCCACTGTCCCTTGTTTTGCCATCCATGAAATGGGTATGGGAGGAAATCTGTCCCTAGGTTCCTCCATGCATTGTTCTGGACCCCTTAAGACATGCAAGGAAGAACTCCCCGTGGTCTGTCTTCACCCTGGTAACCCTGGAGGGCCCGCGTTTGAGTTCCCCAGGGACCGAGACCGTGTAGTCCTAAGGAACTGGCCAAACCACCCTTGTGGTGAGTGACTGAGTTGGGCTGGGAGCCCTGGGGTCCAAATGCCAGTGGCCATAAAGACCAGGGCACTGGGGCACCTTTGTGGCTAGGTCAGTTAAGTTCACAGCTATGGCTCAGGGCATGATATCGAGGACTGTGAGTTCAAGCCCCATATCTGGCTCTGTGCTGATAGCTCAGAGCCTGGATTCTATTTCAGACTCTGTGTCTCCGTCTCCTCCCTTCCCCAGTCTCTCTCTCTCTCTCTCTCTCTCTCTAAATAAACATGAAAAAAATTATTTAAGAGACCAGGGCATTGCCAATACTCTGGTGATATCATCTGTCAAGGTGCTTGAAAAGCCAGCTCAGATCCGAAGGACTGTCCACGGAGGGTCAGTCCTGCCAGGAGAGAGGCCCAGAGGCAGATCTTTCCAGAGGGTACTTTGAGGATCTCCCTCCCTTCATTTTCTTCCTGTCTGTTCCCCACTACTGTGTATTTCGTCATGGACGGTCATCAGGGATTACTCACTCTCCTACGGGAGAGTATTGGGATGTTCCCACTATTGTAGGAATCAGGCTGTAATGAAAACGTGTGCACCGGACACGGGTGCAGGTGTTTCTGCTGAACACAATCCCTGACCAGGGTCTCTGAGTCATAACCACATTTGTAGTTTGCACAGATCTGCCCAAAGTGCCTCCGTTGGAAGGCAGCTTATATTCTCAGCACCGAACACAAGTTCCTGTTCCTATACAGTCTCAGATATTTTCAAACATTTGTTTTGACAATTGTGTGATCTTATGACTGTGAGATGATATTACTGTGTTTAAGGCTAAGCTTATTTTTGTCCAATGTATAAACATGTCCTTTTTCAAAAGTGTGGTTGCTCTTTTTTCTCAGTGGTTTGTAGCAATTCTTTATAACTAGGGGATGTTAGGCCTCCCTCTTGAGTTTTGACCTGCATTTATCATTTTCTCCTTTTTCCTGGGAGCTTATAATTTTTCCCTTTTATGTTTTGTGGCCTCACACCACCCCCAGGTGTGGTTAAGATGTTAGTTATCCCTGATTTGATCTGTGGATTCCATACAATGCCTATAAAATACCTCAGCAATAACTAATTAAGAAATGTCATGAGATCATTTCTAAATTTACAAGAAAAGACAGGGCCAAGTATACTGGAGAAAATCGTGAAGGAAAAGAGTGTTGAGTGTTGGAGGAGGTACACCCCCAGAGATCAAAGTTTGTGTTAAAGCTCCGGGCATCGGGGCGGTGAGTGATGAGCAGGGGTAGACACACACAGCAGTGGAGGAGAACGGAGTCCACTTCGAACTCACGCCTGAAGTACCAAAGACTCATAAACATCATGAGGAAAGCCAGACACAAAAGAGGACTTTCAGAGGAGGGCTCAATATACCAATACATGTATGAGTCCTCCTCGTCAGGATGAAGGACAAAAATAGACATAAATCTCTCAGTAGACACCAAAGAGCATCTGCCAAGATTCCACACCCTCCCATGATAAAAACACAAAGCAAAATACAAATAGAAGGAAATAGCCCAACACGATGAAGCCTGTTTCTGAAAACCCCACATCCAATACCATCCTCACTGGTTAAAGACTGAAAGCGATTCCCCTAGGTCAGGAACAAGGCAAGGATGTCTGTCATTGCGGTTTCTACCCAACACAGTACTGGAAGTCTCAGCCAGGGCTGTTAGACAAGAAAAAGAAAACAGTGCGTCTGCATCGGACAGGAGGAAGTAAATCATCTCTGCGTGTAGATGACATGCCCTCATATGCAGAGATTTGTACACGATTCCACCAAAACGTTTAGAAATAACCAAGGAATTCAACAAAGGTGCAGGATACAAAAACAAAACCCCAAAAATCACTTTTGTTGCTATACCTGTACAATTAACAATTCAGAATGGAAAATAAGAAAATTCCATTTGCGACAGTATAAAACATACTTAGAAGTAAACCCAACTAAGGAGGTGAAAGGCCTGCACAGGGAGAACTAGAAAACCACGAAGAAAGCGATGAAAGGAGACACAAAGAAATGGAAAGGCGTTTTGTGCCCTTGGACTTGATTTCATATTGTCGACATGTCCGTATTACTCAAAGCGATCTGTCGGTGCAGTCTCTGTCATTCTTCCATGCATTTGTTTCAGAAATAGAGTAATTCATCCTGGAGACTCTATGGAATCTCAGAAACCTCAAACTGCCAAAAGAATCTTGTAAAACAACAAAGTTGGACGACTCTCACTTCCGGTTTTAAACTATATTAAAAGGGGCTCCAGGGTGGCTCAGTTGGTTGGGCATCAGACTCTTTTGTTTTTTTATGTTCAGTCTTCACTTAATATTTACTTATTTAATGTTTATTCAGAGCAACAGACTGACAGACAGAATGCAAGTTGAGGAGGGACAGAGGGAGAGAACCCGAAGCAGAGCCCAACACAGGGCTGAATTCAAAGATAGTGAGATCATGACCTGAACCCAAGTCCAGACTCTTGATTTTGACTCAGGTCTGGTTCCCAGGGTCCTGGCATCAAGCCCTGCATGGGGGTCTCTGCCGAGCATGCAGTTTGCTTGAGACTCTCTCTCTCTATCTCCTTCTGCCCCTCTCCTCCACTTGCTCTCTTTTTCTCTCAGGTAATATTTTTAAAAATCCAAACGATAGTACAAAACTACTATCGGACACGGCGCTCGAATACATAGCAATAAATAGAAGAGAGAGACTAGAGACAAGCCCTCGTGTACATGGTCGTGGTCTTCAGCAAGCTGCCAAGACCACACCAAGCGGAAAGGACAGTCTCTTCAACGATGGTGTTGGGAAACTGCATGTCCCCGTGCTAAGGAACAAAGATGGGCCTCACATTTCACCACTCATGAAAATGAACTCAAACACGGATGAATACCTCCATGAAAGCCCTAAAACTGTCAAACTCCCCAAGGAAGCTTTAGGGGAAGGGGCGCCTGGGGGAGTGAGTCTGATAAGCGTCTGACTCTTGGTTTCAGGTCAGGTCATGGTCTAACGGTTCAGTCATGGGATGGAGCCCCGCGGAGCTTGCTGACAGCGCGGAGCTTGCTTGGGGTTCGCTCCGCAGCTGTCCTGCTTGCTTGCTGCCTCACTCTCTCTGAAAATAAAGAAAACCTGAAAAAACGACATAGGGGCAAAGCTGAATGACCCTGCATATGTCGATGATTTGCTGTATGTGAGACCAAAAACACAGCCCACAACAACACTAAGATACTCCAATAGGACTATGCCCAAATTAAAAGCGGTTGTAAATCCCAGGGCACGACAGGTGAAAAGACAGCCTACAGAACAGGTGTCATATTTGCCAATCATGTACCTACTCATGACTTAATATCCAGAATAGAGAACCCCTACAACACAACAATAAAATGATTAAATATCCTGATTTAAAAATGGCCAAAAGCACTTGAATTTCTCCAAAGTTGATATGCAAATGTCCAAGAGGCAAATGAAAACCTGTTCTATATGAGGAGCAATCAGAAAAGGGTAGACCAAAACCATAGAGAGAATCTCATACTCATTAAGATAGGATGGCCAGTGAAAATAGAAACCAAACATCAGGAACCTAAAAAAATCACATCTTGGCAAAGACATGGAGAAATTAGAACCTTTGGGCACTGTTGGTATGATGGTAAAATCGTGTGACCGCCATGGAAACCAGTATTGAAGGATCTCAGAAAATTAAAACTTCAACTACAGTACGACCCAGCAGTCCCACCTGTGGGTATGGTCTCCAGAGAATTGAGCGCAGGGACTGGAGCAGATGTTCGCACGCCCATGATCTCAGCAGCACTGCTCACAGCAGCCGATGGTCGGAAACAACCCGCACGTCCACCAGTGGATGAATGGATAAACAAAATGTGGTCTAGCCACACAACGGAATATTACTCGGTCTTAAAAGGAAAGACACCTGTCACCTGCTACATCATGGATGAACCTTGGGGACATCATGCTGAGAGAAATGAGCCCCCACAAAACACCAATCCTGTATGAATCCACAACCGCAAGTTATCTAAAGTAGCCATATTCCTGGAAAGAGAAGCTCGAATGGTAGCGACGTGGAGCCTGGGGGGAGGGGAGACAGGGGAAGTGGTGGGCTCACAGGTATGGAGTTTCCGGTTTGCAGGATGAAATGTTCTGGAAATGTGTTTCACAGTAGCGTCAATACGCTTAGCGCTACTCAGCTCTTCACATTACTTTTTTAATTCTGTAGTTTTGAGAGAGAGAGATGGAGAGAAAGAGAGAGAGAGGGAGCTGGGGAGGGACAGAGAGAAAGGTAGACACAGAATCCTAAGCAGGCTCCAGGCACTGAGCCGTCAGCACACAGTCCGACACGGGGCTCGAACTCACAAACCGTGAGACCATGACCTGAGCCGAAGTGTGACACTTCACCGACTGAGACACCCGGGCGCCCAGAACTTTACACTTTAAATGTTGAAGATGGTACGATGTTATGATTCTTTTTACTACAATAAAAAAGAGCACGTCCTATAAGATACATTTTAAAATAAGATACATTTTAAAAGACCAACGCAGACTCGCTCACATGGACATTCTGTTTACAACGAGGAGGTTGAGCCAGGAGGTTCGGCAGAGCAGAGAGCAGGGTCTTTCCATGTAAATATTCTAGTGTCCACTGATTACCTTATGGGAAAAAAGTATCACTTCCCTCTCACTTCATAGAATAAACAAAAATCAATACCAAGTGGACAGAGGAGTGAGCTTACGGGTTCGTCAGACTCAGTGTTACCAGCTTTGGGAAACCAGATGGGACCAAATGAAGGCTTGTCTGGGAGCCGGGCGTCAGGGGTGCGCCGGGATCACGTGTGTGGTCAGCACGGGGCTTCCGGCATCTCCACTTCTCTGGAAGAAGGAAGACAAGATCCCCTTTCCCACTGTCCTTGGGACTGGGACCCGGTCCTCACGGAGCACTCCCAGGCTCTGCTCCTCGGAATCAGCCTCAGCAGGTCACACACCTTCCCACCTGACGTCCCCACAGGGATGCTGGGATCCCAACCGCAGGGTCCTTGTTCGGAGGCTGTAACCTGTGGCCCGATCTTGACTACAGTGTTTTTCTCAAGTGAGTTATTTTCAAAATTGGGGATTATGGGTAGAAATCTGGAATTAGGATTTCAGTATTGAAATCACGTCTGTGTATTGTGAGCCGGCGCTCCCAGGTGGCACCGCTGAGGGGAGCGGAGTAAGGACCCGTCTCCCCGCTCCTCTCTGTCTGCACTTGGCCTTCCGCCCTCTTTCCTAGGACACGCGGGGGCCTTAGAATCCAGGATCCCTGCTCAGAATGGGTTCTCTGAAGCCAGTGCCCCCAGAGCAACACAGGAAAGCTCTTGACCTGCCCTGGGGAGAGCCCAGCACAACAGCCCTGTGGGCGCTGGGGGGACCCCGGGACCGTCAGCTAGCAAGGCTCCCCTCCCCATAGAATGGGCTCTGGGCCTGCTGCCAGGAGACTGGACGCCCTTTTCCCCGGGGCCCAGCTGCCCCAACCTCTTTCTTCATTCCTCCTTGTCACCTCCTCGTGTGCACCCCCCTTCTGGTCCCCAGCTGGGCAGTCAGAGTGCGTGTGTGGAACTGTCCACGCGGGGGGGGGCTGGGGAAAGGGCCCCACACGCATCAGGGTGGACAGTGTGCCCCAAGTCTCAGGTGCTCTCATTCCTGTCCAAAGCCCTTGGGAGGGGGGAGCCCTGGTCCAGGAGGAGGGAACCCCTCTCTGTTCTTGGCCTCTGCTCACCTCGAGTACCCTGGGTCAGTCTCTGCCTCTCTCCTGGCCTCAGTGTCCCAATTGTCTCCGAGGTGCCGGTGCTGCAGCTTATGCCTGAAGGGATTCTGGAAGCGGATCTCCCTCCTCTTCCGGGGACATCTGTGTGTTTTCTCCAAGGCGTGTACTGATCCGATGTGGCCCGCCCCGGTTATGGAGGGTCGTGCTGAGCTCGGAACGTGGCAGCGACGATGGACTGCATCCTGGGTCAGCGAATCAGGTAGCCAGTGAGACCACAGCGGCTGGGTCCGCACCCCAGGAGCCGAGACGTGGGGAGGTCGGCGGGCGTCATAGCGCGGGCCCTGGGCGGGGACACGGGGCGCGTCCGGCTATCCGGGGGGCGCTAACCTCCTCCACCTGCATCGAGCCGGTGTCCCAGGTCTTCTCCAGCTCCTCCCTGGACCAGCTGGTCATTCCTGAGAGCGCAGAGCCCTCGAGGAAGGACTTCCTGGACTCTGTGTCCCTGAGGTCCTGATGTCCCAGCTGCACCTGTGTCCTTGAGGACCTGATTCCTTGATGGATCTGTGTCCCTGAGGACCTGATGTCCCTGAGGACCTGATGTCCCCATGGTCCTGTGTCCCTGATGGACCTGATTCCCTGATGGATCTGTATCCCTGAGGACCTGATTCCCCATGGACCTGTGTCCCTGATGGACTTGTGTCCCTGAGGACCTGATATCCCTGATAACCTGATGTCCCCGTGGTCCTGTGTCCCTGAGGACCCGATGTCCCTGATGGACCCGTGTCCTCTAGGACCAGATGTGTCTGATGGACTCTGTGTCCCTGACTACCTGATGTCCTTGATGGACCTGTGTCCCTGAGGACCTGATGTCCCGCGGACATGTATCACTGAGCACCTGTGTCCCTGATATCCCCGTGGACCTCTGTCCCTGAGGACCTGATGTCCCCATGGACCTGTGTCCCTGAGGACCTGAAATCCCCGTGGACCTGAGTCCCTGAGGACCATGTCATTCCTCAGGCAGTTGTCCTATAGCCCAACAGGCGGGCTCAGTTATTTCCCCATTTCCAAGATGGAGCCGAGAGCTGTGCAGGGGTCCCGGCTAGAAAGTGGACGAGCAGGAGCCAGGAACGCCGTCCCTCTGACATTCGAGCCTGGGTTCCTTCCCCAGCCCTGGTCACAGCGGTGCCCGGAGCTGGGTGGGGGCGAGGAAGGGACTGCTGTGGGCACTGTGGGCATTCCCAGGACCTGGACCCGCCTGTCCGCCCCTGGCAGGATGAGGTTTGTGTGGGCACCGGGACCAGCGTTCCCGGCATCAGGGTGCAGCTTCCCTGCCAGGTGGGGGCCCTCAGTCCAGTAGCCCCTGAGCTCAAACTCTGGTTCTGTCCTCTGTTGGGCACAGAGGGGGTGAGTGTCTTGTTGTATCGGTGTTCCCGTTTCTGAGATGGGACAGGATTCTTCCTGCCCCATGGTGTTGTTAGGGGTTTCAGGAGGTAACGCATTGGGGAACAGAGGCCCCTGTAAGTCATTAGTCACAGAGGTGCTCCTGCTGCGGTCGCCCCACTGGAACTGGGGACTTCCCCAACCTCTGCCCAGTCTGGTCCCCAGCCAGGCAATGCCGGTCGCTCTGACCTGGTGGTTCCTCTGGATATCCCTTCTCCCTGCAGTCTGGATGGGTGTCTTCAGCTGGGGGTCCCTACCACTGGGGCTGGCAGGGACCAAATAGGACCTTGCACCTGAGGACACGGACGGTTCTGAGTGTGGACCCCTGCACCCTGGGGCCCCCGACTTGTGTTGTCAGCACCAGGGACCAAATGCGGGGACGCCCGACGAGGGCCAGCCCGTGCCTCGAGGGGGCAGCCTCTGCACCCGCCTCTCTGCTCACAGGTCCACAGCATGTCGACTACCAAGGGCGCCTGCAGCTCAGGGTGGTGGTGGCGGTGGTGGCGGTGATGGGCCGAGTTCTCCAGAAGACAGCCCGGCTTTGGACGGTGACTGAGGTGGGTGTGAGTCCCGGCCCCCGGCCAGTAACACACCTTGTGGAGACTCCTCATGGGCTTTATCATTCACGGTCCTGCGGGACCCGGCTGAAAACTCAAGATCCTGGAAAGACGGCGCCGTGGCTGGAAGGGACGTCCCATCCAGTTCCCCCGGGACTCTGCCCGCCAGGCTGCTCCCCGTTCTCAGGCCTGCATTCCACGCTGTCTACACCCCGCATACCAACAGTCCAGGGTCTGGGTGGGGAGGGCCCTGTCCCCTGTGCAGCCACAGACCTGGACGCTGGGCCAATTGTGTCCCTTCTCTAGGCGACGATTTTCTCCTCGGTGGGAGGAGTTCTGCCGGACACGTGGCCTGGGGCCCTGCCCATGGCTGCCTCTAAGAACAGGGCTTCTACTCCCCGTCAGGGTGTCGTCCGTGTCTCTTCACTTCCAGCTAAGCACCCCCTCCCGCCCCTCCATCGGGCCCCAGGGCAGCCAGCCAGCCGGCTGGGCACCGAGGAGTGTCCTCATCAAGGGAGCCGGGAGCTGTCCAGCTCTGAGGCTGAGCAGGGCCTTCCGAGTGCGGTCTCACTGCCCGCGTCTTCCTATCACCCTGTGAGGTCCGCTGCCGTCCCCCGCTCACAGGGCAGGAAACTGAGGCTCGGGCAGATGGTCAGGCCATTGCAAGACCCCCCGGCTCTCTCCCTCCTTCCTTCGGAACACAGCCCCCTCCCTGAGGAGGCTGAATGTGCAGGAGACGTAGGCTGGTGGCTGGCCCGGGCCGGGGGGCAGAGGTCACTGCCGAAGGGCCCTGAGGTGTGGTTTGGGTGCTGTGGCAGGCTCCAGGGCCCCCACGTGATGCGCTGAGCTTGTGGACCCTTCGCGTCCGGGAGCCCCCACTGGGCCTCCTCAAGGTCCCTCCTGCTCACACAAGCTGCAGAGGGTCCTGCCTCTGCCCCTGACGTCTTCCCCCGAAGGGAGCGTGTTCAAGGCGGTTCCTGGGACTCGCTGATCCTCCCTGGTTGTGCTTTTCTGTGAGACATGAAGGAGCCGCACACTGGGAGAGAGAGCCAGGAGACAGCAGCCTCCTGCTGACCTGAGCCCTCCTCTTCCCAGGGTGGCAGGACAGGCTGCTCAGCTCAGGGAGGTACAGAGCAGGAGGGGCGGGGCCGGGCCAATCAGCGGGGCGGGGCCGAGACGGGGCGGGCATGGGCGGGGGAGGGGGTGGGGCCGGAGCCAGCGCCAAGGCAGGGGCGGAGACCTGGTCCAGGCACAGTGAGAGGAAGCAATTGGATTCACGCCTGTCAGCTGCAAGCCCGCATCACCTACAGGTGCTGTGTGCGGGTGCCCCGTGCACCCCTGGCCACCGCACAGACCCGGCTGGCCCTGGGAGCGAGGCCTGTGTACCCGCTGCACTCCCCTCCGCCCGCTCTCTGGAGGAGAGGCATTGGGCCACAGCCACACGCATGCACTTCCATGTCCACCCTCAGGGACAGTCGGGAAACTGAGGTCAGGAGAGGCGAGGACTGGCCCAGGACAAATGATGCGTGCAGAGTCCAAGGAGCAGGGCTGGTCTCCAGTCCTAGGTTCAGCCTCAACCCCTCCCATGGGGTTCTCCGGGGACCGAGTGGCCCTGAGATCCTATTCGCCCCGTCCGTGTGAGGGCTGTTACCTCTGGCCATCACCAGACAGGCACAGCGTGCATACATGCCCACACACAACACACTACACACCACTGGCTGCCCAGCTTGGGGTCTGAAGGGAGTACACAGGCGGAGGCGTGTGGGTAACTCGGGGGAAAGAAGAGAAAGGTGGGGGCAGCGGGGCCATGGGGCAGGGACTCAGGACTCCTGGCAATAACCCAGCAGCCATAGCATGGGGAGGGGCACATGCCGGCTGGGGAACCAGGATGCCCGGGAGGATTGCCAGGAATGAGGGGAGGACAGGGCCTGGGGTCCTGTGTCCACCAGGCTGGGCGCCTGGAACTAGGAAGTGTGGAGGGGGCTCCAGCACAGAAGGACTCAGCTGACGCCTCCGCAAACTGGCTGCGTAGAGTGTCCCGAGGGTCCCACAGGCTCACAGACAAGTCTGTGTCCTGGGATCTTCATGCCCGACCCTCTGTTCTCCCCCTCCTGGGCAGATGCTTCTACTCCCTCAAGGTGCTTCTGAATAGAGGGCAGCCCGGGGCCTGGGGGACGGAGAACCTGGGTTTGCAGAACGTGGCAGAGCAGTGGACCCTGGTGTGGGGACCAAGTTCAAGACCCTCCATGTTGGAGCATCGAATCCCCTTGAGGAAGTGCTCCCAGACGGGAGGGCCTGGCGGGTGGGGACGCCTCCTGAGTGACCTGACCACCAGGACGGGGGAGGGACATGGGGCACAAGGGAGGCTTCTGAGGATGCTCACCTGGCCCCGGGGGCCCGCAGGCCCTGCTCGGTGAGAGACAGAGACAGACAGAGTCCGAGGCAGAGACAGAGAATGGATACAGGAAAGAGGAAACCAGGAAATCCATGAATCAGCTTGGAAATGACACCCCATCATCATATTGTGTCCTTTAGAACCCGGTCACACGGGACCATCCACACGGGAGAGGAGGCGATGACACGGGGATGTGTGACCAGGATTCGGGAACGCTGGGAGCCGACTGTGGGGACAGCCTGGCACGCAGGCCCAGCGCAGGCACGGGGATCTGACTCGAATGTAATGGGAGCCCCTGGAAGTGAGTGTCGGAGGCACAGGGTCTGAGAGTTCACTTCAACCCTCCCACCAGGCCTGGGAACCAGGCGGGAGGGGTGGCTTTGCCTGGACCCAGAGCAGACCCAGGCCTGTTGGAGTGCGTTCAAAGCCACGCCCACCCCTTCCTCACGCTGCCATGGCCATGTGTGTGCCCGAGCCTCATGTGAGAGCAGACACGGGACGTTTCTCTAGGTCTCTCCCCTGATGGCGTCCCTAGAAGTAGAAGCCAG